>JAPDSC010155175.1:0-10788 GCA_026290005.1 Latrodectus geometricus
TATATATATATATAAATTTATGTGTGTATGTGTGTGTATATATATGCATGTATATTTATTTGACAGGATGAATAATATAACATAAATTGACTTGTTACCTAAAATATTTGTTTTTGTGGCATATTTGCCCTTTTGTATAAAACAATCAGTTCTCCATTGTCACGTTCTATTTAAAAGAAAAAAAAATAGCTGTATTTCTCCTCTAATGATAATCTGAAAACAATGTAAATTTTTAGAATGCATTAATTTCTTTAAAAGTTTCTCAATTTACAGCAAGATAGAGTCCTATAGGGAGGGTATTATGAATATAAATTAAATTTTCGACTAAATTTTTATTTTTGCAGGAAATATAGTTTTCTTGCTTCACTTAATGTTAGCATTCCTGCAGTCAGGTCTTCTTAGAGGAAAAACAACTTTTACAGAATATATTCTTAAAAGCATATAAAAAAATCCTCCGATTGAATGAGAAAAATCATATCCCACTTTACTTAAAAATTGCCATGAATACACTCGAATGCTTTTAAAAATCTTACAGAAGCAGACACAATTTCATTCAGTAGTTCATCAAAGAACATGAAATTTTCATTTTTTACTATACTTAAAATGGGCATCTCTGCATTAAAGTTGTTCAATAGGAAAAACAACTTTTACAGAAAATAATCGTTTCAGCATAGATGTCACACGCTTCTCAATCCAATTTATTATCAATTTATATATTTAAAATTACTTAATTTACTGTTTATTAAGTAATAAACGCAAAACAGTTTAAAATTTAATAAAATTGGCTTTATGCTTTCTAAGATCTTAATTAAAAATTTAAATTATCAATAATTAAATAAATAAGTATAGTCAATAGTATATGTTTATAATATTTACAAAGTTTAAAAAAATTGTAAAAGTTCAATGATTTTCATTTAATATTTAAATTATTATAGAATTATATTATTATATTTAATTAACAGATCATAATTTAAAAAACAATAATTATTATGTCATACTAGTATTAAAATCATGTATATAGAACTTTATGATAATACTAAATGATGATCTGATTCTTTTAATAATTATGTTGAAGATATTTATACAGCAATTAATGCTGATATAATTTCTAGAGTACTTAAGTGTTGATAGAAGTAGCATTTAATTTCGGTGCGATTTCTATAACAATTAATGTTGATGTTATATACCAATTAATGAATGATGAGACAATACTTAGAGTCATTAATATTAGTGTAAGTCCTGTAGCTATTGATGTGGTTATAAGTCTTGTAGCAATTTATTGTTGATATAACTCTTGTAGCTTTTAATTTTGATATAATTCTTCGATAAATTAATATTTAATAATAACAATAATTGCTACAAATAGCAATTATTGTTTTTGTAATTCCTAGGAAAATTAATATTCATGAATATTCTACAGCAATTCATGTTGATGAAATTCCTGTAGGAAAAGAAAATTTTTTCCATCATTTAAAACTCCTAAACTTTTACTTTTTATTATAATTCACAAACTATAGAACAGATCTTGATAATTTCCAGATTTTAAATATAGATTTGAAATGTTATTTATTGAAAATAAAGTAATCAGTCTGATTGACAAGTTTTTATCATACAAGACATGGCAATTTCTTTAAATTTGAGATGAAAGGCTTTTCTAACTATTTATGTTACTTTTGAATAGCACAGAATAAAAATTTTCATAATATTAACTATTTATAATAAAATGTTTTGTGTAAACTTGATTTTTCCTTTCGTTGGGAATTTAAAATGTAAGTAAAATAACAAACAAAGTTGTTAAAATTTCTGTTGCGAAATCATTGTATTCATAAGTCGTTAAAATAAAAGTGAAATCTTAGGAGACGATAGAGTCAATATAAAACAGTAAACGTCAATTATTTTAATATCAAAGTTAAACATTTTGGATTAAAATTGAGAATAACTTAGAACATAAATTGAAATAAAAATTATTATCAATAAAACAATAAAAGGGAGTCATTGTATTAATTTGAGAAAAAATAAATACATCATTTTTACGTGACTTCAAGTCATCATTTACATGTTTTTGATTAACTTTGTACAAATGATTTCAAACCGTTTTGTGGCTGACCTTTAGCTTCTAGATTGCTAACACGCAGGTCAACTTTAGACATTGTTGTGATTTTACCAATATTTTCTACAAATGGCCAACCTGTGTGAGGTGCATCTTTAACATTTAATATACCTAAATGCAATTAATGAAACCAAAATGACACTTCATTAACTGTTACAGTATTGAGGCTATAAACACTATTGATTTTCAACTGCTTGACTTGTATTTTCACCTTTATTTAAAAGAAAAACTAAATATGATGCCTTTTCTCTTTACTAATTTAATTTTCAACACCCTCTGAGCAGCAAAACATTTTTTAGAGCAAAATGTGGCATTTCCCATGAGTTTAACTCTGAAATTGTAGGACCGATACTAATCGAGATATCGAACAGCCAATGAACGAAAAAATAATGGATTCCTTTTTCCCGAAACTAATATAACTGAACTGAAAAGATTAGAGCACCTATAAAACGCTTCAATTTGTTATTAATATTCATACTGTGATCATTTGACTTTTTGTAAACTGACTACTGATATGTAGCTATATAAGACAATAGACGTGAATTTTGAAATTATTCAAGGAATCAGCCACTTCCCTTTGAAAAAGTTTATCTTAAAGTAAATTGGAAAGAGAACTGTAAACTGTAACCGTAATCATAAAGTAAACTGTAAAGAGAATGTACTTCCTTCAAAAAAATGTATGGGTATTTTAAACATTCATTATAAAAAAAATTTTCTATTTCTTTTAACTATAAGATTTACATTCAGTAAGATATAGTTTGGTATAATATACAATAAATTCTTCTTCATAAAATAAATATAATTATTTTAAATTTAGATGGTTTTGTACAATAAAAGCCATGATGGTTACTTTTAGGACACCCTGTATTCTTTTCTTGTAATCATGAACTATTTCCCTATATTTCAAAACAAATTGTAATAAAATGCATCTTGCACCATTATTTTATCAATGTATATAAAAATCTTCATAGGATTATTAAGTTCTTTTTTTAAAAAAAGTAACATTTTCTATTCTCAGGACAATCATTTCGAGACAATGCATGGTTGAGTAAATAAAAGTCACAGAGGAAGATTCTCGCCAAACCAGAAGTGAAATATAGCGCCATTTTGCTAATTCAAAGTCTGTGATCATTTAATGTTCTCAGGAGTAGTCTAACTAGGACTTGGAAATTTATCGCCCACTGTCCAACAGGTCTCGGTGACGTGTGACAAATGGTCGCCGTCCGCGGTTGGGCAGTCACAAAAAGTGCTGAATATTCCGCTTCCTTTGGCGACCGGCTGTTCTGATTAAACGGTCATTTGCGTCGACCCTTGGTGGAGGGGGCCAATCAGAACAGGCGCCGTCCTGACCACCCCGAAGGAATTGAAGTAGGACATCGTGACACAATCCAAGGAACTTTCTTATCAGATGCATCTGAATTAAATGAAACAAATGTAATGAAGGAACTATTCCTAAATTTAATTGAATCGAAAGCAAGAGAAAAATTCTAGAGTTTTATATAATTTTAAATTTTTACACAAGATTATAAGAAATAAATTGCAAAATTTATTACATAATAAAAATGTTTTGGTTTGAATAAAATTAGCAATTTAAAATAATAAAAACTATTTCCTTATAAAATAAGTATGGTATTGAGAGCTAATTAGTTGATTTAATTTCACGCAGGTTTTTCGACAATCCTTCTTTATATTGACAAACTAACTTTTATCAATTAATTTCTCCTATTTGTTTGTAAATTAGTAATGTGACGAATATTATTTTATGGTTTCATGGATCATTTTCATAAGATGCTTGCATCATATCTTACAAAAAATAACTGCAATTTTGAGTAAAAATTTTTAAACAATTTTACATTTATATTATTTATATTTTAAATTTCATTTATAAATTAATTTAAATTTAAAATATTAAATATTTTTACAATAATTTTTAAATTACTGCATATAGTTTGCATAATATATGTTTCATTGTATCTTCCTTTACTCTATTTTTAATTTCTAAATATAGAAATAAATATATCTTGTCTAGGTACAATATAAAGCTTTTGTTTTTTTAATTCATTTCAGAATTTTTTGAAAATTAATAATGTGGAATATTTGGTGGATTCTAGATTTCATTGTTAATTCTATAGAATATCTTCCATCTTTTTCATGGCATAACAACATGCTCGCCGAACAATGGTTAACTGCATGGTACCCGTAGGGAGAGGGTAACTGAGCATGTGAACTGTAGTAGAAAGGAATAACATAATCCTTTAGGTATAGCAATACCTCAATATCCTTTAATTGTTTGAGCAGAGTATTATAAAATTCGAAAACTTGTTGATCTCACTATTCTTTATATGGACATGATTGTCTTTCATACCGTTAGAGAACTAGCCTAAATTTTCTAATTCTTTTTCGAAAATTTCTAATTTATTTAATTTTGTTTTCTTATTTCTTTAAAATAATTATTTTTGTATTTTAAATCTACTTGAAATTTGGATGACTATAATGAAATTTTTTTACATTTAATTTTTGTTTAAAACAAAATGATTCCAATATGAAAAACTTATTTTTCTTCATATATATCTGTTTAAACGTGAACATTAGAAAGCTATAAACATTTCATTCTATAAATTTTCTCGACAATATGTATGATTTAAATATGTTTTCAGGAAAAGATACTCTAGAATGTTTGAGAAAATTTAAATAAGTGTGTTGCTATGCTATTCTATTTTTAAGTAATTAAATTTTGAACCTGTATCCTCTTAAAATTTTCCAAAATAGAAGAAAAGAAAAAAGTATGAATACCTGCAACAAAGACGGAATCTACACTCCTTTGTTTCATATTGAATTATTGTGCTTATAAAATGATAACTTTATATAATCTCCTAAGTACTTCGTATCTATCATTTCCAATTGAAATTCACTGTGAAGATTGAATAAAACAATAGAATAGAGAGTTAGGAAATGTTCTAAATTTAATCAAGCGAAATAAGAACATAGTTTCTACCATCAGCAAAACTCTCAAATAGCAACAAAAAGTACACAAACAATGCTTCATTTGGCATGCTTCTCTAACCCCTTTGAAGCTTCGGTGCGGGGAATCAAAATAAATAGTTCTTTGAAAATTACAGACAATATTTCAGTATAAAAAAGAAATAGAAAAGGCAAACGATATTCCTAATTCCAGAAGTCCTTTGGATGTTTTTCTTTCAACCCTTTGACAAATGAATCGTTTAGAATCCATTCGGGCGTAAAAGGCGAGACTGGAGAGAAGCAGCATCTTGACGATTTCGACAAGAGATCAAAAGGATCGAATCGTTTTGGAGCCCGCTCAGCCGATAATAGCTGACCTACCACCCCATTATCAAGAGGATGGCCCCAGGCAGCTCCCGGGGGCTTATGGAACACGACTTTGAAGTCCCCGCTCGGCTGAGAGCTTTGCAGGTGAGCTAAGGTAAAAAGCCCACGTCAAGAAAGGCGAGCACGGTTGCGATCGATTTCCACTTTGTATAAAAATGGGGACACTAGAAATAAATAATTTTATCTAACAACGATGTAAATTATATTTTTTAGGAATAATCCCTCGAAAATTTTTAACAACATCCATTTTAATTTTTTGGCTCTCTGTTAATGTTTATTTTGGCTTGGTTTTGTGAGCTGTCTATGACCGTTGTGAAATATTTTAACGATGCCCTTTTAATTGCATTCCATGAGGATTTTTTAAAATAGTATGCCATATTCCCATGTTGCGAGGGAAGAAACCAAGAAAAGTACCCGTCTGATGTGTCTCTCGTTGTTCAACAGTGACTGAGACTGAACTCTGTATGTTTCGCTATGCTACAGGAGCACTGCAGGTGATTCTAGTTGATGATGACTTGAAAGAAGGGGGTTCTTATTTTAAATTCGAAATTGTATAAAAAACAGTGATTTGATATGGATTAAACCTTAAAAAAGGATCTGAACTCTGTGAGTACAAATTCTTATTTTAGCTGCAGTTATCATCATAACAACAATATGTTAAAGAGTAAAAATCATAATAAGGTATTTCTCTCCTTTCTTGATAAAACATTGTATCAAGTGTAATTAATATTCGTAATTATTATCATTGATTACTGTAAGTTATTCATTTGTTCAGTACAATGCAGTACAATATTAAATACTGCAGCGTAATTTATCACTAATAAATAGTAATATCAATGATTTTTTATTATAAATATTGTAAGATTAATAAACTGTGAGACAGTGCAGAATTTTGGTTCAGTGGAGGAATGCATCGTTATATAGAGCCGTTAGTGTGTTTTTATATAAATTTAACTAAACTCAGTGTCACGGCAGCCCATACAAGGCTGACAGTACCCATATCTGTTTTCGTAACGGGGGGCCCTGGGGTGAAAAGCATATACCCTAGTTAGGTGGTCACTATTACGCGAAAACGCCTAATGTTTAGTTCCTCAATCATGTTGTACCTCATTTTTATTAACCTCCTGAAGAGACGAAAGCTGATTAGATCTTGCTCAGCCTGAGGATAGAACTTCAGACCTGTGCCTTAGGAGCTCAAAACGGTGTCACTACGACACCGGGCTTTTTATAAATGTATAAATTTATATATTGTACCTATTTACTCATTTTCTCACATAATTCAATACCGTACATCATTTTATAACTTTGTATCACAAGTATATGACTGTAATTTTATATTCAATATTGCCTTGATTTTTTGGGAATACCCTATTTGACAATTTTTAGTGCAATGTCATTTCTTATCATGTTGGAAAATCTGTAAAAGTTTCTTTATATATATATTTTTTGAAATAACATTACTATTTATTGTATTTTAATTAGTATACCTAGTTCAGCAATTTTCTTAATATTCGTAACCATAGTTGCACAGATTCAGCTGCTTGAAAACAATAACTAACTGAGGCCAATGTAATCTTCACTATATTCAAGTACAGTTTATCATCTATAATAAATATTAACATAAATGAACTATTATATATCATTAATTTTGTAAATATAATAGACTGTACACAAACAATACAGATTATTCATATTATGAAATGCTTATTTTAATTTTGACTGATTTTTAAGAATTGTTACATAACGTAACTAGCAAGAATTATATGTATGTATATATTGTAAATATATAAAATTTATTTGCTCATTTTCACATATTCTTTAATATAATACATCATTTTATAATCTGAATTTATATTTTTATAGTCTGTATACATCATTTCATTCCACTTTTATTTAACTGGATTTTTATAATCAAAGCCATTTGGAGTTTTTATGAATAGTCTATTTTTATAATTTTTAGTGCATTACTTATCCCAAGCCATTTCCCATAAAGGAAATTTTGTAAAAGTTTTGTCAATGATATTTTACTTCGTTTAATGTTGTAACTTTGAACGTTGTAACTCTACTGAAATGCAACTCTATTTTTTAAAAATTCGTGGTAATTCTGTCACATCCAAATGTGTTACGTGGTGGAGCAATACCATCTTGGTAACCTAAGGTACAGACCTGATACTCCTACACATATACTTTTACACATATATTTAGGGATTAAAATGGTTTCAAAATAGTGTAAAAATTGAAGATTGTTGCAAAGTTTTTACCAATCTATCACGTGTGGAATGATTTTTCTTGAATGGTTGTCAACATATACATGTTTATAGTGATTTGGTTTCCATTTTCAATTGTAAGTACCTGTCTAATTAGCTCTTGTATTTAAAAATGACAAACAAGCCAAATCTTAAATAATTGCTCAAATTTATGTGTTGTATGGAAGCATAAAATCACATAAACTCCCCTTACCTATTCCGATACATATATATGAAGATTATAGAATGATAGCATTATTTTCCGTTAATCAAAAAATCACTTGAATCCATCTAAGGACTTCCCGATTTACTAATCACGATTTTATGATTAGACCACAATGAGCAAAACGAAAATTGATATCTGTACTATTATGAAAATAAATTTTTATAATCAAATGTTATCATTTGGAGGTTATTTTAGGATTTAATTTTTGTGAAAATTGAGCATCACTGAAGTCAATCTTAATAATTAATGCTGCTTAATGATTGATTTAATATCTATATAAGGAAATCATATCTTTTCAATGAACTCCTTAAGTACTTTTTTTGAAAAAAAATTCCATCATATTATACATATAACAAATAAATATTGAGAATTATTGAATTTACTAATAAAGAATATATTTTCAAAATTCTATTTTGATGGAATAATAGAATAAAATCAAATTTTATTTACATTTATATGAAGTATCAATAAATTCAGAAATTTGATTATTCGATCTCAAGAAAAATTCATTATCGATGAAATGTTAAAAATGAAAAAGAACATCAACTTCAAACGATTGCAAAATAGGATTTCTTTTTAAGAAATTCATAATAAGATAATTAAAATTTGAAATTCACCAAGAAGGAATTTTCTTTAAAGGTTTTAATATTTCAATTTCACTGAATTTTCTAATTTTAAAAAAATAATTTAACCTTGATTTGCAAAAAAAAATTTATAGTTAAAAAACACATAATATCCATTCCTCTAAAATGTTTAGAACACAAAAACCGGGCGGAAATATTCCGTTTTAAATTCCAACTTCTCAACTCTCCCTCCTTCCCTCATCAGATTGCGATGTCGATAATCATCACCCTGGGGGTGTTTGAGAGAGATTGTCGAACGATTTCGGACGGGGAGGGGATGCAGCAGAGCGAAAATTCACTCTCACTTTTGTATTCGAATTAAAGGGGAGCAGAGTGGATAGCTAGGGGGGATACAAATCATCAAAAGGCGGGAAACTAATAGCGCGTAAGAGATTTCATTTTTAAAAGAGGTAGATTAATTTTTTGGCGCAGTTTTATAATTGTTCCACCATTTGGCGATGTATTTTTTTCACCCTCCAGTTCGCCGGCTCTGATCAAAGGAGAAGGGATTTACAATGCGCTCATTATACCGCCGGATAACGATAATTTGACGGGATGCCTTTGCGTCGGAAATAAGACGGCTCAGTATGTTTTTTCGAAAGAAAAGATGAAATTTTGTAGATTTTTTTTCACGTCTTTTAACTATTTCTGAAGTTTTTGTTTCCGTTCTCATGCTTCAAATCGTAATCTTTCCCGATTTAAAATCGATCATATTATGATTTTATTGCTTTATCCCCTCGGGTAGGAATGATTTTTGGAAATTATTTATTATTTAATTTCAGTTTTTGTTTTAAAGATCAAAGCATGAAGACAATTAACAAATAAAAGAATGATTTACTTCTTTTATGTTTACTCTTTGCTGAGATAAGTATACTTTAACCCTTCTTTGCATGATTTTTTCTGTATTGGTGAAATAAATCAAGTTGATATTATTCATGTTCAAAATTAAAGGAAAAATGGTTAAAAAAATCTTAGTATATATTTATAGTATAAATTTAGCAAAAAACAACATGCTTAAAATTTCCATCATCATCCAAAGTTAGATCATTAGCTTAGTACTCAATAGAAATAAAAGAGGAAAATAGCAGAAACACGTGTTACAAACCTTTCTTCCACTCATTTTCAATTTTTTAGCAATAGAAACTCTAATATAATAAAACAAAATTATAAACGAAATCATACGTTTATTGCAACTACAACAAACAGCGGAATGAGACAACTTTAAGCACTGATAATGACACTTGTTTATTTTTGACAGCTATGTTTCTTTTTATGCAATGGACATTAAAAAGGTATCCACTTAAAGTGAACTTGTTCTTTTATATAATTTTTGGGCATTATAGGTTATGATGGAAATTTCCACCATTATGCAAAGAAGGGTTAACTTAAAGATTGACTTTCTTTTACCTAACTTTTCTATACTTACTTTATTAAAAAAGTTATATTAGATCATTTTATATATTTTTTGAAGTTCAAAAAAAAATGCCTCTCACATTTTTTGTGTAATTATAATTTCATAAATATATATACTATTCAATAAATGTAAGGAACCACCAACATCTGATGTATATCACTTCATATTTTGTTTTATAAAAAGAATATAAATGTCATATTTTTCATATTGGAGACTGCCAGCAACTAGTATGATAACAGTAGTTCCATTTAGAGTTTTATCAATTATCCTTGGTTAATACCACTCGAAACTTGCTTTCATTTATTTTTGGAAATTTGTAAATTATTAGGAAAATATAATTATTTTTACACACTTGTATAAATATTGACATAGGCGTGTAAATAATTATATTGTATAATGTTTATACAAGTGTGTAAATTATATTTCTTTTATTTGACTGATTGCTTTAATTTTCAGAATATGGAATACTAGGTACAAATCCTTTTATAAGTGTTTCACAGTCACAGATAGCATAAGTATAGCGTCATTGTATTTGTGCCAATGAAAGATTCCAACTTATTTTTCTGCCATTTTTAAGCAAACTTCCATTCATTATTATAATTGTTATTGTTAAACAGAAGAATTACATTGTTATTACATTGTTTATCAGCAGAATTTCATTGTTAAACAACAGAATTACATTGTCATTGCATTGTTTAACAGCAGAATTACATTGTTTAACAGCAGAATTACATTGTTAAACAACAGAATTACATTGTTAAACAACAGAATTACATTGTTATTACATTGTTGAACAGCAGAATTGCATTGTTAAATAACAG
>JAPDSC010155175.1:10798-21826 GCA_026290005.1 Latrodectus geometricus
TTGTTGAACAGCAGAATTGCATTGTTAAATAACAGAATTACATTGTTGAACAGCAGAATTACATTTGTTACTACATTAATATACGTCAGAGTTATATTGTTAAACAGTAAAAAAGAAATGCGTATTTCATTTCTGCTTTCAGTAAGCACATCTATTAGGATGAATGTTTAAGAATTTATCAGGTTTCTGACCTCTCTCGAAATTAAAATGAGGCTCAAAATCTATAAAAATTATCCCTAGAAGACTAGTTACGATAGATAGTATAAAAAGGTTATAAAAATATATAATATATAGTTCGACGGTTCATAGATTCGATTCCCGCCATGGATGCGAGCTTAACTACCTAATGTTATTTTATGGCATTTAATGTCCTCTATGTAAATTGCTTTCAGGGCGAAGTGTTTATAGATGGTGAGTCCCATTCACGTGTTACAAGGGGAAAAACATAAGAAATCCCCAACCCTCCACCCCGAGAGACATGCATGCAAAAAAAAAAAATGTACAACTTCTATTTCCCTCTGTTCAACAGCGATTATTATCGAACCCATGATCTTTCGTCTAAAAATCATTGATCTGCGACTTGACCATGATGAATCTTAAGCAGCGAATACTTTGACACCCATTTATGGATGGTCAAACGGCTTAAAGCTGATGTAAATCATTTCAGACTAAACAAATTACCTATTTAGGCATAATTCTAGATAACAAATTATCCTTTTTGCCACACCTAAATTACATAAAATCAAAGATCATTCCTATTGCTCAAAGAATGATCAACCAGAACTGGGGTCTGAAAACCAAAATCACAAAAAGCATCTACCTCACAGTAATCGAAAATATAGCCTCTTACGGCTGTTCATTTTGGGCCTTTCCCATGACGCAGAGGAAAGTGAAAATCCTCACAAGCATCCAACGTTATTTCCTACTTTTAATCACAAGGGGCTATAAAACGTCACCAGCATCAGCACTTAGAGTTTTAGCTGGCATGCCTCCTCTATATCTTGTTATAGAAATGATCGCAATAAAATCAAAAATAATACACCTTCATCAAGATGTTGTATTAGGAAATAACATCATAGCTCATGGAGATTATGAAAAACAGATACACAAAGACACATTTAACCCAGTAATAAGAACTAAAAGATTATTAATAGGCAACATCCCCAAAACAGCTTCCTCAATTCAACAAGTGGCTCTAACTCACACAGACTACAACTATTACACGGATGGCTCAAAGCAGGACAACGGGGTCGGTGCAGCATTTATCCTTTTTCAGGAGAACAATATCTTACACACGCAACAAATAAAAATGGCAAAGGAAAACTCTATATATCAAGCAGAGGCACTAGCCATACAAAAAGCGATCCTGCATGCCATAGAATTCAATATTTTCCCTGCGAGTATCTGGACAGACAGCCTCTCTGTTCTACTCTCTCTCCTCAACTTCCAACACAAGAGTCCAATCATAGCGGACATACAAAACATTTTATACTCGAAATCTTCAGCTTTGCAACTAGCATGGACTAAAGCTCACGTAGGAACCCAGGGTAATGAACTGGCAGACAAAAACGCAAAAGAAGTAGCTTCAAATCAAAATCTGCAAGCAACAGAACACCCCTTACCAAAATCTCATTTGATCAGGATACTCAAAGAAAAACTTCACAAACAGTGGCAACAATTCTGGAATGATCCTAACACAGGGCGATTCACTTATAAGCTCTTCCCAAAAGTATCTACTGATAGAAGCTGTGCAAATCCCTTCTTAACTTATGTAATAACCAACCACGGTCCTTTTCCTTATTACTTTCATAGATTTGGTAAAGGTAGATCACCACATTGTGTCTGTGGGCAGGTAGGAACATCTCTACATTACTTGGAACTGTGCCCAATGACCAAAGACTATCATATTAAGAGAAGTTCCATACCAACTGATGAAGCTTATATAAAATACTGCATCACTGAAAAACTCAGAAGAAGCAAACTTACCAAACTACTGAACCATCTGAGCATTAAAGGTCTAGAAATGTGCCAAGACCTCTTAGCTCCACGTCAGCAGACTCACATAACCACTATAGACTCAGATCTAGACTCAGAATAGTGAATATTTAACATAAATGAGTTTGGACTTTTACTCACTCTATGTCTATATATATAACAAACCCCTCGAATTACCATATATGTATGTATATGTGTATGTATGTTTATATGTATGTGTGTATACATACATGTATGTGTGTATGTATGTGTGTATATATGCATGTTTATATGTTTGTGTATTTTTTTATATTTATGTGCGTGTATTTGTGTATATATATTTTTTCTTCTTTTTGAAATTCAATTTTTTTATTAATCAAGAAATCTAACCTTCACTTTCTTTTATTTTACTCCCTATTGAAAGTATCATTTCGTCAATGTATAATCAATATTGTATTTCAATAGTCATTTTTTACTGTCATTGTGCTGTGATGTAGATTTCAACTGCACAGATAGTCTTCAGGCCTTAAGATTCACCATTATCACCTCAATTTTATTTCAAATAAAGTCATTCATATTAGAGTCCCTCTTCTGATGATGGAGAAGTTTAAACCTGTTAACCAGTTGGTAAAGTTCAGGGCTTCTCCACATCGTTATGTATGCATGTAAAGCATTTCATATCATCCCTATTTAATTACCTTCCAGGAGGACTTTTCTTCTCATTCATTCGGACATTCTCGTGTCACAAAGGATAAAATCTGGGAAACTCCCGACGCCCAACCCGACAGACGTGCGTGAAGAAGGCAGAAGCGTTACATTCATCTCCCGTTCTTCAATAGGGGCTGGAATTGAACCCAATACCTTATGTTCCTAAGATCGCGCGAGCGAGTGAGCGATTTCCTACCATTATCTCACCAAAGTTAGGTGAGGCCAAGCCTGAGTGCTTGTAGTGATTTGGAATTCAAATTGAAATATATTTCCAGGTGCAGATAGCCCTCCTATGCGGGGAACAAAAAAAATGTGGTTCGACCCTCTACGGTCATTTTTTACCATGATGGATGTGTAAATATTCGGAGACCACTTTAAACGGTATATCCGGTTCTAGTAAGATTAAAACCTGCAGTTTAAAGTAGTTTTCGAGCCTAATCGAACATGTAAGATATTAGGGAACAACTTTGAAATACGCCCCCCCAAAATTTGCGTGCCAAATCTGGCACTCCCTACGGACTTTTTAGGGTTGCTGTTTCTTATTTTGGTGTAACCAATTTTGGTTTTTTTCAGATATCAGGTTTTTGCTGTTGTCAAATTTAGTATTTTCTTGTATTTTGTATCATTTTCTGAGTTTTATTAAAAGATTTTTAAGTATTTGTATTTAGCGAGAATCCATCTTGGCGAGTAAAAAAGGCACCAAAAACTGGTATTATGGTTGGTGATGGAAAAAAAGTCGCCAAATCTCCAATTTGGGGGGGGGTATATCAAAGTAGTTCCGATATTAGAGGGATTGAAACCCACGAACCATTGCATCGAAAACCAGAACACAAATTATTCATCTCCCAGTTCATCGGAAAGCACCCAAAAAAGCAACAAACTAACGGGACCAATCGACAACAAACAAAAACACCGTTTCCAGCCTCGTCTTGGTACCTAATAGTTCTGGAATCCCCCCCCCCTTCGAAAGACATATTGTTCTTTTTATAGATGCCGCAATGGCAAGAGATAACTGAAGAGAGGTTTTTCTTTATCTCCGTGCCATAAAGCATTCCTGGTGAAGTGGAGGGCTAAAAGGCCAAATATGGCCACAATCATGTTTTATGGTGGATGAGGAAGTGCGCGATTCTCTTCACTCGAGGACGACATTAAAACGCTAACAGCTCCATTTCTAAATGTTTTATGCAGTGGTGTAACATTGGTATGAAAATATTACGAGACCAGTAAAAAATTCTCCGTTGTGACCGCTGTCATCTTGTCCACATAAAAA
This sequence comes from Latrodectus geometricus, assembly GCA_026290005.1. Taxonomy (NCBI): domain Eukaryota; kingdom Metazoa; phylum Arthropoda; class Arachnida; order Araneae; family Theridiidae; genus Latrodectus; species Latrodectus geometricus. Next base: position 14,751 of record JAPDSC010155175.1, read on the forward strand.
TAAATTATATATACAAAAAATAAAGTTTATTAATCTCAATTGATTAATATAACGGAATGACTGTAAGCCTTTTTTAGTAAATTATATTTAATAATTTCTTATATAAGTACCTATAGTGGAATTTTAAAAATGATGTTTCATATGAGGAAATATTTGGTAATCGTTATTCATCAATATTTGAAAAGTACGATTCATTAAATATTTTAACAGCTAATGAATTTTAATGACTTTCTTTTATGAAAGACATCTATTCATAAGAGAAAATATACGCTGAAATAAAATTTTACAAGTATACATATAATAATAATATATTTTAATACTTTCTCTCTCTCTCTGAAATAAATTTTAATATCTTCTTTTACAAACGTCCATTTATTCTTAAAAACACCAACAAATAAATTTTTATATCATATATATACAAGTATAAGTATATAAATAATATATTTTATTATCCTATTATAAATTATAGAATATATTTTTGAAATATTTATTCCTCAAAATAACTCAATTTTTACATCTCATACAAAAAGATAAACATTATTTGTTAACGTTTTTAATTCTTTACGATTATTACCTTTTCTTTCTTTAAAAATCATATATTTATGAAATAAAAAAATGATTAAATCTTTAATCAAGGAATACAACAAAACTCCATGCTTGATGATGTACTTTTAAATCTTCTACACAATATTAGAATCTATTTTGCAAGAGCATTTACTTGAGTCAAACAAAAAAGATTTCATTTTTGCACCAAGTACAAGACCTTCAGTGATGATATTATTTATTTACTTTAATACACTTTGATAAATTTCAGCAATACTTTTTAAAAAAGGAATTATGTAATAACTCTTGAATAATTACATTTAAAAATGTATCAGAATGAAGAATGATTTACTGAAAGAAAAAAAATAAATTCTATATTTGAAGAACTTATAAAGCAAGTTTTCAACGCCTCATTTTTTTCCATTAATTTTTTTCGACTTTTCATTCCGTCACTACCTGTTCTGTGTAATGATTATTTTTACAGTTTTATCAAAGGATTTGGGCGAGAACCTGGCTGTGATTGCTTAATCGTAAAATTATTATTTTTATTATAGTTGATCATGTTTTGCACACAAGTATTATGTATATTTGACCATGACCTACAATTTCAACTGAATTTTGAAACAATACATGCAGCTAAAGTAGGGTTCACTGTGAATTAGTGGTAGAATGGCGTTATGTTCGGAATGGGGGGTTTTAGATTCGATCCCAGCCTCTGTTGAACAAAGGGAGCTCAATGTTGAGCTCCTGCCTGTATATCTGCAAAGTAGATGCTTGGACTTTGGGCAGTACAATATAGACTTTTTAGACTGAAAGAAGGCTGTCAGAATTAAAGTAATATCGTGCTGGACTAGTAAAGCAGTGACTACCTGCTCAATGGGCAACAGTATCACCGCCATTGCTATTGCAAATCTACAAACTCATTTAATTACATACAAAAAATATGTAAAACAACTTCTAAATATCGAACAAATGCATTTTATTTTCATTGAAGAGAATTAACGGCTTTCAAGTCAATATTATTAAGATTTTTTTAAAATTATATGGAAGTTTAAAATCCCCAACTTGGCCTATCTGGGACAATTCATAAGAAGAAATAATCTTGTTTCTAAAGGAAATTCACAATAGTTACAATTCCAAAATCACTCTTCATCAACTCAAACAAGTCTCTAGAAGATTTTTTATAACAGCGGCTCATCATTTTGATTATCTAAAAACAATGGCATATTTTCTCCACGGATATATTTTCCTAATTTATTTTTGGCAATAACTCGCGCTCATCTGACACGAAAAACGACATCATTGAAAAAGAATGATTAAAATAATAGGGAATGATGTGTGGTTGTTTAAGGGCTTCTCTAACATTCATATCCATAAAGGAGAACTTGTGAAAGCAAATAAAATGCAAAAGTGCGGTGGTTGTGCTGATAGTGAAAAGTGCTGATTGATAAATCAAATCTATGACTTTCATTTCCGAAGATAAATGAGTTCGAGGTCTGATTTCTGAAACGGCAGATGTCCTAAAAAAATTGAAAGCGTTATATTTTGGATTTAGTGCCTCTGTTTTAATTTGCTGTGAAAGTTTGTAGAGAAGTCTGCCAGCTATCTGGTGTTGATTTTTTCTCTTCATCATCATTCTACGCGGTAAATTGTGCTTTATCTTACAGTTTCGATCATCAACTTTCCATATTCTAAATGCTCAAAACAAGCACGTAATCGTACATAAATTGACAATTAAATGTAATTTGTACAATAATTTTGTTACGGAATTAGATATCATTTTTGCAGTTTTAAAGTAAATGCTAACCATCTTGCACATTTAAAAGCTGGTTTTGTGCTTTTTTTTTTTGCCCTTGACGGCTAGTTCAGTCGAGGTCTACCATTTCTTTCATGAACACAGTGTGGAAAACGAATATTCCAGCTCAGGCATCGAGCTCGTCACTAAAATGTAATTCAAAATGTTGAGCAGTGCCAGAGGCTTGAGTAAACTAAAATTAACAGATAGTTTTTTTAGCTTTGCTGACACATTTTACAGGCGAGATCTATTTCGACTTGATTTACAAATATTGAAGATGCAGATGTCCTTCAGATATTCACGTGCAAGGAAAGAACCTAATTCTTACACTCCTGAATTAAAGTCGGAGCTTCAGCTATCTCGGCACAAATTTTACAGGAGCTTCATTCCAATCAACACTCATAGCTTCCATCCCTTTAAGCCAAGATACTTAAGGGATGAATGGTCAGCATTCTAGATTTCGGTTCAACAGCTCGTGGGTTCAATTCCTACCCAGAGCTTAGGTGTTTGTTGTGGTCCAGAATGCAATGTAAACTGTAGGTTCCAGCAAAATTATGCCAAATTAGCAGCCGAATGGTTTGCACTCAGCCTTTCGGTTCAACAGTTCGTGGGTTCAGTTCCTACCTAGAGTTTGCATGTTTGTAATGATTTGGAATCTAATTCAAGTTGCATGTTTCGGTCTAATTAGGCATCATGCACAAAAAAATGTTCGTCAAACAACGAACAAACCTAATTGCTACTTAATTGCTAAGATGTACTGGAAAAGAAAATGAAATTAAGACCATCATATCTCATAAGGGGCTTATCGGGATCTGGGTTTCAAATAAAAGGTATAAATATAAGTTTGAACCTGCCTAAAAATAGGTTACAAGTTTTTTTTTTAACCTATTTTATTAATAATTTTATTCTAACCATCATAAAAACACAAATTATCAATTTTTGCATACGTAAACTAATTGCATACAAGTGCCAAAAATGAAATTTTATTATTTTTAAATTAATTTTAAATAGTTATCCAAAAACATACATTAGATATTATAGAAATGCTCATATGGATCATTATAACAGTCATTATCTAATCAATAAATCTGGTCACCTTTGGTAGATCATAAATAAAAAAATTTCTCTAAATCAAAATACATGTGGTCCGAGTCATTTGTTGTAAAGTAATTTTACTCATGATTCTGACAAAGTGATACAATATTTATTAAAAATGTAAATTTTAAATAAATGTTCACATATATATTAATGAATTTTTAAATTAAGTATTTAATAAAAAAAAGAAAAAAAAAGATTATATAACCCAAAATCCACCTAAGCCAATTTTTGACGCAGAGAAATCCCGTAATTAGAAACAACGGCTCTGATCCATAGAGATCAGGAAAATGGATCACTGGGACATCTGTCTCCCAGCGCCATCTGTCGTCGATGAAGCAAGAACGGCGATCCATCGCCTCGTCCATCAAGCGCTGCGGTTGTCCACTCTGTTTCTTTTCTCCCTCCTCCCACAACGTGGTCATAAATACAGCTCAGGGAAGAAAGAAGAGGGGGGGAGGGATTCTCCTCTTTATAAAGACGTTATTTTCTTTTTCTTCAAGAAGAAAAGAGTTAATAAAGATCGGGGCAGAATGAAGTTAAGCTACATAAGCGCCACCCTAAGTTTCTGGTACTAAATTCGAGAATGAGGGTGGACATAGAAAGATTTAGAAGTGAACGGTTGACGGAATTATTCAGCTATTTCCGATCTTTAAAGAAGATGCTAACTTTTGGCGACATTCATTGGCTTGTGATTTACTTTCTGAAGCAATTGCGAAATTTCAAGAGGATGTGTTTCTTCTATCGCTTGAGGCGAAGATAAATTGAAATTCACATTCATTCTACTATTTCTTATAAATTTCCTAGGCTTTTTAGATTGCTTTCATGTTTAAATGTTTTCCCTCACAGTTAAAAAATACAAAAGCAGAATACTGTCTTCTTCTCAGTCATGTGTTAGGCGGTTCTGTGTCCTGTGTTAGTTCTCTGCCGTTTCCATTCATTAGTTTTGAAACTATCTAGGGTACAGCCTAACGGTGGTTTAAAGAATTTTTAAATAATGAATTAAGTTATGAATTTTTTTTTTTTGTTCATTGAGTAAGTACTTTTAACCCTTTTTTGCATAATGGTGGAAATTTCCATCATAACCTATAATGCCCAAAAATTATATAAAAGAACAAGTTCACTTTAAGTTGATCGTGTTTGGATACCTTTTTAATGTCCATTACATAAAAAGAAACATAGCTGTCAAAAATAAACAAGTGTCATTATCAGTGCTTAAAGTTGTCTCATTCCGCCGTTTGTTGTAGTTGCAATAAACGTATGATTTCGTTTATAATTTTGTTTTATTATATTAGAGTTTCTATTGCTAAAAATTTGAAAATGAGTGGAAGAAAGGTTTGTAACACGTGTTTCTGTTATTTTCCTCTTTTATTTCTATTTAGTACTAAGTTAATGATCTAACTTTGGATGATGATGGAAATTTTTAGCATATTTTTTTTTTGCTAAATTTATGCTATAAATATATACTAAGTTTTTTTAACCATTTTTCCTTTAATTTTGAACATGAATTATATCAACTTGATTTATTTCACTAATAAAGAAAAATCATGTAAAGAAGGATTAAAAGAAAGTGGAATGTATTCACGTGTCGAAAGAGAGAAAATCCGTAAAACTCTCAAGCATTCACCTCATATGTCATAGTAGATCGCTCTACGGAGCACAGAGTTCAATTCCAACAACTGTTGAACTGCGGGAGCTGAGCTTTGTGCTTCTACATCTATGCCTATCAGGATGCTTAGAAGTTTTTCTCTTTGTGATAAATGAATAAGACCCACTCTTTATGAAAAGTCCTTCGGGTAAGCAATTTTGGCAAAGGATGTTAAAATGGTTCCCAAATGTCTTCGACCGTTTCACAATCTACTTAGTATCAAACCACTCAACCCACTGAGGCTTAATATAATCAAGTAACATAAATATTTTTACAAATGTAAATTATGCATTTCCAAATACTTAATAAATACGTATAAAATGAATACTCTTAAGACAGAATGAAAGACTGCTTTCAATAATTTTAAATTGCCGCCCAACCTGTCTAGTGGTTAGCGTAACTGACTACGGATGGGAGGGACCTGGGTTCGAATCCAGGCTCGGGCATGGATGTACTTTCTCTTTCTCTCTTTTGTTTCTTCTCCTTTCCTCAGATGATGGACAAATGTGGCCCGCCCTGGAAACGGGTTTGTGGTAGTGTGGCGTGGGCGATGCTACTCGTACCTCCGTGACTTGGTTCACAGGTGCCCACCGGGTAACGATAAAATGAGTAGCAGTATCCGACCTTGTTGCGGCAAATGGCTAATGTACTTACTTGCTCAAGGGTGCCCGCCATTTGGAATAAAATATGTAATAATAATTTTAAATTAGCGCTTTATATTTAGTGGTATTTCCTTAAAATTAATATTAAATTACATGATTCATTATTTTGCATATTTAATTAATTATTAGAAGTCTTTGAAGCAGACAATGGATTCTTTTTAAAAATACACTTGAATTTCACTTTTCTATTTCAAACAAAATATCTTAGAAAAGTATATTCCTTTCTTGTATCGTGATATGAATTTCAAATAATATATGTATATATATGTTCAAGTTTAATGGTGATGAGAATATTCTTTTGTATTATGAAAAGCGTGAATTTAACAATGTTTTAGCTTCCTTGGCAGCATATTTCATTGACTAAATTCTGTAAAGGGAGCTATTTGATGTGAAATCACGACGTTGAGCAAATTATGGAATTTAAGGAATATTTACTGCCTGCATTTTTTTTCTAATTTTATGTTTTACTGTATGTTGATGATCAAATTGCCAAATATTTATATTCAAATTTTTGCATTTAATTTAAAATGTGAGATTTACAAAGGATTTAAAAAATTTACAAATACCAAAGTTTCATAAGCAGTTAAGAAAAACCTCTTTTTCAATTATTTTAAATTTATTTAAAAAATATGATTGTATTGTTCTTTCCAAATTTTTGAATTTATTGAATCCATGATTTTTTATTTTTTGTTAAATCATCGTTTTTACTTTATTAAATTGATTGTATTGTTTATTTAAAAATGTTATTAATATTTAAACCAATATCTAAAGATTCCTGAAGTTCTTGAAATTAAGAATCCAAGAAATATCGAATGGGAGAATTTTTAAAACAACAGAAAAATAAAGACGTTTTTATGAAAATAACTGTTATTAAAATAACTGGGTAATAGTAACATGTCGCAAAATTTTCCTTACAGATGTCTAAATAAATGCTTTTTTCTATAAGGTTATTTTTTCGGGTGGAATCTTCAACTTGATTAACCAACGTGAATTTCAAACTACTACGAATATTCAGGTTTGAACCCAAGAGCTATTAAACTGAAGAACTGGGTGAAAAGTACTTAATTACCAGATCGAATCAAATTTACCAGAACTTGAAATCAAGAGGTGATCTTCAAACAATCATTTGGATGAATTAGAGGGGATAACTTCTTTAACTAAACATAAAATAAATGATATTTCTATTATATAAAAGATGAAACAGAACAAATCACTCACATTTCATTTCTTAAAATAAGGAAGTGTCACCACCAGATGGGACTTTAAAATGTGAAATGTAATAAAGGATTATTATTTCGTTGCTTTTATTTGCACTTCAAATGAAAATGACTTA
>JAPDSC010155181.1:0-19762 GCA_026290005.1 Latrodectus geometricus
TTTCATTGAAATTTTTAGGTATGTTTAACAACATCAAAATCTTATAAATTGCTCAAAGGATTCCAAAATCTGTAATATACAGTTTCCAATATATATCGCATATTTTTTTCCTAATCTATTGAATTTCAATATATATTGTAGTAAAAAAAAGTGTAATTTTTATAAAATTATAAATATATTAATAATTAGGAATGGCTTAAAGGATTAAAATTTGAAAATAGAAAAGTTTAAAATAAATATTAATTAGGAAAAGTATAAATGGTTTATAAATGAAAGATATTGAATAATTTACTATTCAATACTATCCCAAATTTCATTGTAATAAAATATTCATATATCTAAGCATGTAATATACTGCCATCATGCACAATATAAAATTATTATAAATATTTTACATAAGTTTGTTGAATTATGTGTTGATAACGTTAATTTTCATAGAATAACTATCCAAAGCTACATTTTTTAATATATAGAGGTTATTTTTAAAATACTTGGAATCGGAACATTTATTATTTTATAATTAAAAATACAACTTAACTTTTAAATAATATTGTATTTTTAATCATAAAATATTAAATTTTACTTTGAACTTATAATTACATAACTCAAATCGTAAATATATTTTAAAATGCAATTTCAGTATTTTGGAAATAGAGAATCATACGGAAATAGGTTTTAATGTGAATTATTATAGTGCGAGATTTCATAGTAAAAAATTGGTCTTAGATTCCGAAAAGGATAAATTATTTGAAAATATGGAAAACATTTCTCACAATTATTATAGTAAATTTAATATTTATTCTCTCCCTTTAATACATTTCAAAATAATATAATTTTGTAATCAAGAAATGTGATTTGCTATCCAATGTAAGACCGTGGTGCCTAGGCTTCGTTCTCGTTACTGGAAGGTAGTGAGTTCGAATCCCGACTTTTCCAAAGGCCCGTCGTGTTCACTAATGGTGATTGGGGCACGTAAATAAGTCGGGTCGTAATGTTTTCCATGTTCCCATTTCAAATTAATACCTATGGGGTTGTTAGGATCCAGGCTTTGAGTCTTCTTTGGCTTCCTTCTCTAAACTGGAAAACTTGAATGGTGCTGCCATCTATGAGAAGTCTCTCTCTTTCAATTAATAACGTAAATAAAATCTAAACAAATACTTACTAAATATCCAGAATAATTTAAGGATTAATACACAATCTGACTAAAGATAAGATCGGTCGCCAGTAAGATAGTTAAATTAACATTTTATTTATTTCTCTAGAAGTAAAATATGCCAAATTCATAGAACTTATTCTGTTCATTTTCATGAAAATAAAAAGAAAAGAATTCAAATTTATCACTATTTCATAAAGAAATTTCAAGTTGATATGCGTTGTTCTAACCAACGTCTTTCTGTATGTTTGAGTTAAAAGTAGATATTTATAGTATTAAGTAATACGGATACAATTTAGTGCCTTTAAAGATTTGAATGTTTAGGGTCTTTGTTGAAAATTCTAAATTGAAAAATGTCTCTGTTAATTTAAGCAGCTTATTATACTAATTTTTTTTTTTTTTTGCCCTCCATACCTATGTTTAAAAAAAAATTATGATCACTTTTTTTTTTGGTCATTTTAGTGGTCTTATAGCAGTTTTTCCTACAATATAAAATAACATGATTTAAAATAGATATAATATGATTCAAAATAAATGAAGTGTTCCTCATAAGTTAAATTCATTTTTTTTTATTTATCATACTTATATTTTAGATTCAGGCAGTTAGCCTTTTTTTAAAAAAGACGGATTTAAATTTCATACATGAAAAAATTCGCATAAATCAAATTAAGATAAAAATTTTCCTTAATCTTGGAATTATTCATAAATGAAAATTTTATGGAGTAAGAAAATATTTTAGAAACCAATTGTCCTGATTAAAAATATAATAATTTAAAATATTTACTGAGGAAATTTATCAGAAAAATATTATTGATAATTGCAATTAAATAATATTTAGATAAATTTCCTCAGTAAATATAAATAATTTCTAGCTATATTTTTAATCAGGAAGATTGGTTTCTGAAATATTTTCTTACTCCATAAAATTCTCCTTTATCAATAATTCCAAGACTAAAGAGAATGCGTATTAACTCATAAAATGTGCGAAGAAGCTCCCATGTTTGTTCCTGAAAAGTAGAAAAATTAACCTTTATTTTGAATAAGTAGATTAACTCTGAAAATATTAATACCATAAATAGGAAATGGTTCATACTTTAAAACGAATGCATTTCAATGAATACTTTATACTTTATACTTTACGAAATGTATAATCAAAAGAAATTCTATATAACAAGTTTTGTCATTAATCTATAAATAAGAAAATGGTATATTATAATTGCATGATATGTTAATACCGGTATATTATTTTATATTCCTTTGTGATAATATATGATTTTTTTCACATTTGTATTTTAAAATAAAAGATTCTCCTTATTAACATTCAGATGATAAACCATTACATTTTTAAAATTATGATATTGACTTATGATTCCAAATGAACATTGTAAACATAAAATAAATTAAATAAAATAAATTCTCAATCAAATATCAAGACTATTTTATGAAAAAAAATAATAAAAGAAAATAGACTAAAAATTTCTCAATGGTCATATTGAATAATATCAACAACGTTTGAAGGTTCTACCTCAACTTTTTAAAATAAAATTATTAAAAGAATTGTCATAAAAATAAACTAAATTCTCAAGGAATTTAGATTGACCAGAGAATATTCATGTTTACTTTAATTTCAAATATTATAATTATAAAACATATATAAAACTATAGATTATCCGAGGAAAATTTTATATAATTATTCGAATTCATTTAGCTTTTAGTTGTATAGTTATAAGAATTAAGATTTTCAAACAGAAAAAAATCCAAAATGATTTGAGAGAATGTGGAAACAAGAGTAATCGTTCTGTGCCTTTCATATGCAGGTATTTTCGCAATTTAGTGAGCTACTAAACACACTTTTCATACCGTTTAATACTTTTTCACTTCAATGATTTTTCACACCGTTAACACATGTCGAATAGAGAATGTTTATAAGAATTAGTTCTAGAAATAAATACTAGAAAAACTATACAATGGTTGCTAAATTCTTTTCCTAGTGACAATTAGAGCATATATCCTAAACAGAAATATACCATAGTAAAATAATACTACATTCTTTAAAATGAAAAATCCAGGATTCTATCCCAATCATTGTAGAATAACTATTTTTCTCTCTTCATCTCTCTCTCTCTTTTGGTGTAATTCTAAGGTCACTTCAAATGAGGGGTAATTCGACAATGACCAAAAGTTTAAAATGGGTTCTGAAATATTGTGAACATCTACACCTGAAATGTGAGTTTAACCCCCGATTTTGTTCTACCACGATATATGGGACAAGGAGGTTTCACTTCTTCTTTCATGCACATCAAATGGAATAGATTCTTATGGATTTATCAGGTTTTCTGTCAAGTGGTATATAAGAACACCTTCAACAAATGCAAAGCGCCCTCCCCCCGAAAGACCAAATACAGAATCAGTTTTAAAATCATTTTGCTGTAATTCTGATATTCATTTATTCACAGTTCAGTTAAAACATCCACGATGTGAGACCTCTGCTGTGTCACATTATTATCCTGCAGGAGAGAATCATCTATTGCGCTCATATGCATCAATGATGTCATTCCTAATAATGTAAGCATTTATGGCTCTACGCAGAAAGACAATGATCTATTTATCCACTTAAAGGTACAAAACCTTGACACTGGCTGATCGACATAAATAAATTTCATCATGAATGAGAAAGTTTTCCAAATCAAGGTTCTCACCAAATCAAAGAACGCTGCTATTACACTTTGATGGCTAAATTGCTACTCCTCTATAAAAAAAAAAAAAAAAAAAAAAAAAAAAAAAAAACAGCCTTCATTTGTCAGCCATTTGCTGGACATGTTAACTCCGTGGAGTGAGGGTCACTCTGCGTTCAGATTAACTTTGTAACACCTTATACTCTCGTTTAATGTTGATACCAATCGTTCAGCTCTTTCACCGAGGAAAGATTTGACTGTAAAAGAAATTTCTGTTCAAAATCTTCATGTTCATAATAACAAATATCAGTCGTCTATAATTGTCTTAATATATAGCAGTTTTATGACGAACCTCCTGACTATTGGATTCGTTGGTTGGTTGGTTAATTTTAATGGCGCAAGGTCCAAATAAGGACAATCTGCGCCGACTATTGGATTCATGGTTACAAATTATTTCTAAAGTGCATGAACTACATGGCTCACATTTAGCTAATTTTGCCATTTCCATCTGACTTTATTCTGCTGTTGTATCCCAATAGTTCACGTTGGTACTTTTTGAGCATTATTTGTGTATTTTTTAATCTTTAGAATCTTTACACAAATGAGTTCGAAAAGCCTTCTTGTTCCTTGATGAGAAGTAACAAGCTTTCTTTCTATCACTTCTTAATATTTTTTTTCTTTAATTTTTTTTTTATTTTCATTTTTACTTTTTCTATTATCATTCTAATTTCTTAAGAAATCTTTTCTAATTCGAGCAATGCAAATTACTCAACTTTTTACTTATACTGTTTTTAAGAAATTTTTATTATTAATTTAGCTTTTTAAATTTTACTTTAACCATATACATCTTTATGAGGATGTCTTTATGGCTTTCACTATCCATTTTCCTCTGCCTGTTTTATAAGCGAGGTTTCTGGATGTTCAGTCACAATGCACAAAAATTATAAATGATTTTTTAATTACATGTCAAAATAATATCTATATTATGTCGCCTCAGACTTTTTACTATTTTATTTGCTTTGGAACAAGAGCTAAAGTATTCTCGTGGGAGTCGAAAGGAAAACCATAAGTAAGCTCAGCACTTGAAGCAATCTTATTTTATAAAAAGATAGGATTCCTAGGGCACTGGTTAATATTTCAACCAAAAAATCAGTTTCATAAACTCGGATCGCCATCTTGTGCTGGAAATGAGAATGCTCGGCCATGAGTTAGGATTTGTATGCAGTTCTTATAGTGCATGGCAGATCTGTTAGAACGATCCTAAGAAGTTGAGTAAATGAACAGCTCAATTTATTTTCGAATTTGCCTCCCAGATCGATTTGACTCTCCTCGTTGGCTAGTTGGAACTCCAAATCTTGAGATCCAATATGTTAAGAATACATTTGATATGGTTTCTCCTTGTTCTGCAATGGACATGGCTCCAGGTCATCTAGTTTTTGTATCAACACTTGAAAACACGTATGATGAAAAGAACCAACAATGTCCGTGAACAAGTAATGATCTGTAATATTTGGGGACCTAGCTAAAGGAGAAAGAACTTTTTGCTCTTTTAAGAGAGACACTCCATAATGCACAATATTTGTGAAATAAAAGTCCCACATAACGATAATTTTTCAAAGGAGGAGAAAAAATTGGGTTTATTCACTCGGGATTTTCGGAAGCTCTTGAAAATTTTGACAATTATCGTAATTTTGAAATATTTTAAACGATTTGGAATTTTTTTTTTTTTTTTTTTTTTTTACACCAAACCTATATTAAAATAAGTTGAAATCTATATATTTTATGATTTCTACTGCTAATTACGACAATAGAAAATTTTTCAGAGAAAAAACAACTTTACGTTAATGAACAACCTAGAAGTTCCAAAAATTAATATTAAAATATATTCTTTCTTTCTAAATATGAATTTATTACAAACAAAAACATGGAAATGTTAATATTTATTTTGACAGTCCTGAGAAATATATCTCGATATTTCTCAATTACTAATTGATATAATAAAATATAATTAAACATAAATTATTTTTATTATTTGGACGTATCTTTGTTTTTTTTCAGTACGAAACAATATTAATTATCTTTCATACTAGAACAGATATTTTTTGCATGGTTACATAGATTACTTCACTTCACTTTATATATGTAAGTCAAAACAAACCTTTGGAGGATTACGATTTCTTAAATTTATTCCCTCAAAATTACCAGTATTCTTGGTTAATTCCCGAAGTTATCGAGTAAATTCTTGCGCTTCAAAATTCACGGGGATTTCCTATCCTGAGTAAACTTGACATTAAAAACATAAAAGTGGCTCTTCGACCAAGGAGACAAAGATTATGCATCACTAAGAAGACATTTTTTCGGAATTTTGAGAAAACATAGGGATGGATAAGACGTGTAGATGAATCACAGAAGAGGGAAGATGTGTCTGTAATGTGAGTGAAAGCTCTAGTTTCCGACCAAATGATTAAGTCAACAGTGTTTGAAGTTCATCATCTACTAAACCAAATTTCGTTATCTGATTTTCCAAGGCAGCAAGTTAGTTAATTTTTATTGTCCTGAGCTGCAGATGCAATTGGAGTAAAATCACACTTCGCTGAATTAGTTGAGTTTGTAAGGTAAATGATAAAATTTGTTATGCATTAATTGATAGTCGTTGTAATCGTCATGATGACATCATTGTTGAAATTTTTGCCAGCAAGCTTTCGTACTTCAAGAAGAGTTCTGAAAGGTGTTTATCATTAAATCTGAGCATTAAAATGCACTGCTGCACAGCCATTTAGAACATTTTTTGAAAATTTAAAATATATGAGTAAAGAACTAGAAAAAAGATTTCGGGATATAAATCCTCAGGTAGTATATTTGAAAATGTTTTCATTAGGTGCACATTTAATTTTTTTTTTTGGGGGGGGGGATATAAATCAGTATGATTATGTAAATATTTATTTTACTGGTGATTACATTTCTCAAAATGAGATAATTTTTCTAACTAAATAAAAAAGACTTAGCAATAAACAGTACTAAATAAAAGCAACTCCATGACAGAGCAGAACTTCACAAAGAAATGTCTAACATTCTAGTACATCAAATGTACCTAAAGGGTTAAAAACTATAGATTTAGCAAAGAAAATGCAGTACGCATATGTTGACATTCTCTTTGCTAAATCTATTGAAATTTGAGACTCCTAAAATGTAAAAATTTTAATTTTTTTTTCTTTGATCCCAGGAGTTAACTTAAAATAGTAAAGTGTATATCACAAAAATGCTGTATCTTAGACATTTGAGCTCCCAGGGAAAAACAGATGCCACATTTAAATTCATGACACACAATTCATGAAATATTATTTTACCAACACCACTGTTCAACAAATATTATTACAACAGTAATGTCTTTCACACTAAGTATAGTCACTGTTAAACAGGATTACTGTTTAAATAATTTGGGAAAACAACTTGATTTTCAAGATTTAAAAATTATTTGTAATTTTTAATACATCAATCTGAACAACGAATCCTAGCAAATCGGCAAAATTCTTTCAACCGATCTTTTAATCCTACTTTTACTCATTAGATTTCAATAATTTTCTTGGCACCAGTTTTTCTCTCTATAAATATACATTCAACTCAAGAGTTTCTAAAAATACTAATTTCTGTTAACACAGACATCAAAAAATTTTGCGATTTTTATGGAACTACTTTCTTCAATTTAATATTTCATCAATGGAAAACACTTTCTATACATAATTCAATTCTCCAAGTCCTAAATTTTATAGCCATAGACTATTATATTTTATTGACTCTAAGTGTAACTTTGTAATTTCTTATTTCTTTGAATTCTGCATGTTTCAGACAGTATCTTGACCATGAATCATTCTCAAGATTGAATTTAGAAACAAGTGGTTTTCGAATCATCATCATTCTTTTTTTAAATCCTGGATAAGCTATACGATTATTTAATGACAAATATATTTATATATAAACATGAATGCACATGTGTGTATATATATATGTACACACATATATTTAAAAAAAATTTCGATTTATTTATTGTTCCTCAGAAAATGGATTTTATTTTAATACACATAAAAATTATTAATTTTTGCATTTTTATATCATTTTCTTGCCTAAAAAAAAGAAATAAAGATAACTTTGCTAATCACTATCCTGTGAAATATGTCAACTTTATATACACTAAATACAATCTTTTTCCTATAAAACATAAGAAATTTGAAAGTGTTAACTTTATTATTAATTTAACATTTCTCAATAAATGAGAAATTTTCAAACTATTTCATAAATATCAAGTAATCTGAAACGTTTTTACATGAAGATAACTGAATAGACAATTCTCATTTTCTTCCAAGTGAGAATTCAAAGTCTATTCAGTCTATCATTAAACTCAGTACATATAACTTTAATTTCCTATGCACAAACCAATTTTAATATTTGGGTTAATACTTTAATTTAGTATTATTACTTACATTACTAATAATTTATAAAACAAATATCAGCTAGAAAATTAATAAAGTTTTTTACAGATTATTTGTTATTTATCAGTATTTATACATCCATATTTTTTATAATTAAAAAATAAAAATGTCAATTGGAATTTTTACCTATAATTTTTTTTAAAGGTTTTTAGAATATTCCTTAAAATCTTAACGATATAATTCCAAAATTATTGATGTAACACATAAAGTGAAAGAACTGTTTAATAACTTATGTTTAATTGTAAAGTAAATAAAATATGTCACTTTGTAGAAGCTACAGCTGAAAGATGTGCCAGATGAAAAACGGTCTCAAATAAAATATATCATTAATTTAAACAGCTGTTTGTCCTATAAATATCAACATTAAAATAAAATAGTTTTAAATTAAAATTAATCATTTGTGGATCAATTGCACAGATATTCTAACAATTTTGGATAAATGCAAAAGTGTGAGCTCAAATCTGAGAACCATCAAACTGTAGCTCGCAAAACAAAATGAGATTTGAAAATATCAAAATCTATTATTCTGATTATAATAAAAAAGTAAATACAGGTATTAAAATATGTGATACACTCTATTAATCAAGGGATAATTTTTACAGTAAAAAAGTAAGGCAACAAAATGAGAAAAAAACTACTAAGAAAAAATATTTTCTAATATAATCAGTGTTTTAAAAATTTTTTCACAAAAATAATTTCAATTACCGCTTAGCTTGATTTAAAAAAAATATTTAAATTGATTTACATGAAACTTAAAACGTTTATAAATGTTAGAGCAGGGCTGGGTAAACTTTTGTAAATCATTACTTTTAATAATTTTCAAAACTACTTTTAATAACTTTCAATGATGATGGGATTCAAAAATATTTTTAGGCATGACGCATATAGCATTGACGATCATTCTCAAAACGCCTTGCAAGTCCACCAATCGATTAATCCCATAATGCCCTCCTGTCAGATTAAATTAGTCATTTTATAATATATAAATTCTAATTCAAAGTAACCAAAATTAATAAATTGCTTAAATTTTTTTAGTAAAATAGAATTCTCTATGTTTATTCGCAATTAGTAATGAATTGTTGATTAGAATTTAATTACAATTTAGAGAAAGGTTGGTTGGGTTTTATGGTGCAAGGTCCAATGAGGACAAGCTGCACCAAAATTTACAGAAAGAATTGAAATTCAAGATAAGTATCCATTTTTACACAAATATAAGAAACTACTAGAACAAGACACATTGAAAGTTAAAATAGCTCAAAAGGAAAATTTTATTAGTAAAGTAAAAGGATTTTGGATAATCTTTCTACATCAATTTTATGCATAGAGTAATAATTAGAATATTCTATTTTTAAATAGTATATTCTAATTATTACTCTTTATATATAAGGTGAACCTATTATGTGGATGTTAACATCCACATAATAAGTTCGCCTCATATTTGTCTCTTAATAATTTCTTTTTGCACATGAGATTTTATTAATTAAATCTTATTTAAGTGGATTCTTAGTAAGATTCTTAACACAAATTTTAAAGTGGATTGTGACAAACATTCACACAAGATTTTGGAACTGAATCCACAAGCTATTTAACTAAAAATATATTTGGTTTTATCTGATTTGTCATTTAAGTTTCACTTACTACTTACAAGTGCTAATCAGACTGGGATTTTACAGGTTAAAGTGGATTTCGAACCACTATGAACATCTACAGATGGAGGAAATTGAACTCACAAACTGAACTGTAAGCAAGAGCTAAAATCATTTTTTACACTTACATACCCAAGTACATATAAAATCCTTAAACTAAGAAACTTTGAGCACTGTGTTTATTGCATACCAGTTCAGTAGATATGACAAAAAAAAATATTATCGAATTTTCATTCCCATAATCTATGCACAAACGATCTTTGAATACTCAAATTTCTAACATCATGGTTTAAGTTTAAACAGACACAAATGATATAAAATTTATAAGTTATGTACAAAAAGTGTTTGAAATAAAGTATTAATTTGCAATATTAATGCAGTATTAAAATTGTTTATATCAGTTAAAAGTTTTTTTAATGTAAAAAAAAACACAAATATAATAGAAAATTTTAGTTTATTTTTACATGTTACAAACCACCAGTAGAAAGTTGAAAGCATAACATGCTTTAAACAGGAAACTTAAGAGCTGTATAAAATTACAATTTAATCAACAAGGAATGTGTCACCACAAAATGAACACATTAAATATAAATACAAATGCAATGCAAATTCAAAGCAGCAACTGAACATTCCATCTATTTAACATGTTTATTAAGTTTATGTGCAATTTGTTAAAATTTTGTCGTAACAAAATAATAAATTCAAATATAAATATTTTTTCAGCGTGGAACAAATAGGAATATTTTTTCGATTATTTAATTATAGTTTATTAATAATCCTATTTTATTATAATTTGTTTAAATTATTTGACAAGAAACCGTAAAAAACTAAAATACATAAAGAACAATTTAACATTTTAATTTGAAAATATAATCTGTTATACATGAATTGTGCATAATTTTTCAAAACATCTTGTCGATTTGACAACTCATTATCACAAATATACATATTAAAGCAACATGTACAGTTTTTAAATATCTTACAATTGTCTGTTTATCATATACATTGTGATCAAATATACTAAAATTATAAATAGTGATTTTAAAACAAATATTAAACTTTTAGGAAGATGTTGATAAATATTTTTACAACACTTTAGGTTAAAATTAACTCATACACTCATTAATCAAAAATTTTTTAATGCTATACAAACAGTTAAATATGCACAAATCTGTTAAATAACATTTATGAATATATTAACTAATCATTGATTTGTTGAAAACTCAGACATGACATGTATTTAGAGAATAAATAACTGAGCATAGTACAACTTTGTTGATTCTTCAAATAAAGAAATGGTTTAAAAAGTAAAGATTAATCATTTACTTTTTACAAGAGTTTGCAGTAGAAGTGTTATGTGGAATATACAAATAAGCTTTAAAAAGAAAAGAATAGTCATTTTATCACAAATTCATATCAGAGTACTGTCAACATAATTGTGCATTCACATTAATTAGTTTTTAACTAAATGTGAAATTACTGGTGATTGCATATACATTTAAAAAAAATTATAATTTTCTAAATAAAAATACGTTTTTTTATATAATTTACATAAATTTAAGATAGAACTTTTTCAATTATTCCTTTTAAAACATTGAAGAATTTATGTTCCAAATAAAGATGTTTACTAAAAATATTTAACATTCATGCCAACAGAATAAATTATTTGCAAAAAATCTATTTTAAAATAAGCATTGTTATTGTTTAAAATTACACATTAGGAAATGTAAAAAACAGTTATCCAAAAAAATCTGAATTTTTATGTTTTATAAATAACTGGAAGATTACTTTCAAATGAAAGTATTGAGATGAACAAACAGTTTGCATCAAAAAATAATAATTTACACATCTAAAAAGTGCTTCAGACAATCTTTTAAGATAATTAAGTAAGGATATTGTTCCTGAAGACATAAGAAAAATTCATGAATTTTGTTCAGCCATGAATACTTAAGATACAATTTGAAGCAAAAATTAATTAAATGATACACCATTTATATTTTACACTTATAATTAATGTTTAAATAAATATTTATAACAAATTAATTCACAGAAAATGTCAAGGATTCAACAATAATACTTTGTAATTAATCTATTCAAAAGCAGTCTTTCAACCATCATCACTGCAATATAAAATACTTAATGAGTATGATGAAGATGAGTGACAATGATTTCACATTCTTAATCACGGTGAATTAGAACAAATAATCCAAGGCATCCTAGAACAGCATACTGAAAAAGATAATTATAATTAATGCTAGGTTTGATAAAATGTTTGCACTGTTTCAAACTTATTATATCAATTCAACTTACTTTAAATTTTGGATAATCATTCATAAGTATAGTTACAATGCCAACATATGGGACAAACCTAAAAATGAAAGTTTATTGAAATTTAAAATCAAATATAACATTAACACTTCTTTGTATGATTATTTTGCTTTTAAAAAATGAAATGTTGATTTACATTTTAAGTATACTATTTTTAAATAAAACTTTGTAAACAACCTAAGTATAGTTCAGAGCATCAATGTGCCCTGGTTAAAAAAATTATTCAGACTGAAATTTGTTGCCTTTGCAACAGCTTTTTAACGTGCAATAAATTACAACATTTGGTTAAAAAAGGGGGGAGACTAAATTCAATAAATTTTAACATAGGAAATTTTCTATCTTATTATTCTTCAAAACTTTTACTCATCTTTTATCTTCGTTTTTGTAGTAATTTATAGATCAAGAAGCGTCAAATTAATAAACTGCTACATTAATTTCTTAGTTCCATAAATTTCATGGATAAATTATTCACTACATATGATTGTTTAAAAACTCAATAATTCCAAAAAATAGAAATTTCGCATTGAACTAGCTGATTCGCCGTTGTGTGTTTCATATAATAGTGGACAGCTAATGACTGCAGAACATCTGGACAAGTGTGAAGCACAGACAAATTTTCCATATAGATTTCAGTGCTGTTGACTAACAAGGAGTTTAATTGCTTAACAATTAATGTAGCTGGCATTTGACAAGTAAAAATAGAAAAATCCTATTTTACTTCCTTTTTTTAGTTTATTTTTAATCAAATTAATTTTTTAAAATTACTAAACTCATTAGCATGTATTACAAATGCTTAAACATTTAAATTATTAAAAGGGTAATACATTAGAGCCATAGCTTCAGTTGAGATACCATTTATTCCATTTCAGAGTTTAGTTTTCAGAATTCAGAAATATATAAAGTAGTGTCATTTAGCACTTAATATTCTTCAATTTTAAATTACTTTACAATTTGCTAATAAACTTTTTGGCAAGCCATAAATTTACTAATCACTTCAAATTTTTCATTTCAAAGGATATTAAAACATTTTAAAAATTACTTCCAAAATATATTAAATACCTTCAAAAATTCCTTTGATATTGTAAAACAAAGATATTATTGAACATTTTTATGACATATGACCAACAATAGTAATATAAAAGTAAAATTTTTGTTTTCCTACTAATTTTTTTCATAAACTATTAAATTTAACAAGCTTTAGATAAAAAAAAAATACATTAAAATTACCTTATTAAACAAATCAAGAGTATATTAAGCTTTCCCAGTAAATACTGGCATAGTGTTATACATTAAGCACATCAAAAAAGATTTATAAATTTTTAAAGCATGCAATAACTATAAAAATATATATTAACAAATTATTGATGAGACACATAGCTTGTGATAAAAATTGATACAACAAACCAATACGAAAAATAAGTGCCAATTGCCAAATCTGTTTGCACTTTTTCAATAATTTCTGTACTTTCTCTCATTTAATTTCAGTATGACACAATTTTTCTCCTTTTAGCAGCAATACAATTTTCAAAACTATTAAATATTTTGTTACTTTTGAGAACAGGTAAACAATTATTCTCTCTACTGTGTCAGATTAGTGATTCTAAAAATTCCTGCCAGGCTCCTTAGGTAACATTAAAAAAAAGCACTTTTAAAATTATAAATAATTTTAAAATAAAATAAATTTTGAATAACAAACTCAACAATCAAACATGATCTTACTCATATTAGCTATATTCCTAAAAATCACTGATATTATTATCTTTGACTGCATAAGTTTGAAATATATTAAAAACTTAATATTTTAGAATATTCATTCATTTTTGTAATTCTATAGTAAGATTAAGTGTAAAGTAAGGTTTAGAACTTTGCAATTAAATCATGAAAATGACTAACCATATAATTACTAAAGACAAAAATTAATAATATATTACAGAGATTAAATATTTAATAAACATACATAAAAATCTTTTACCAAAATAAATACATAATTTATATTTACCCTCTAGCTCGTCCCACTATGTCTTTCTTTTCCAACCATAATTGACCAGGAGCATAAAGTCCTCTATCATCAACAGAGTTATTATCACCTTTTGTTAATATTTTCACTGTGCCATTGTTTCTGTACGAAAAAGAACATTGCTTAACACTGATTTGCATTAATAATGAAACACATTTAAAACAAATTAAATGATAGTTATACAACACAAAAAAAATATATTTCCCACTAAGACATTGCAAAAATTCATGCTAAATTAAATACAATGTATTTCATCAGAAAAATATTTCTTAATGAAGTAGTCATAATTTTCCATAAAATTATTACATAATTTTCCATAAAATTATTACATGTATAATATTTTATAAATATTTAAATTAAGTAAAAACTATTTCTCTTAAAATATATCTCTCTTAATAGGTATATTTTCTATTTCTGTGATATACCTCAATTATGTTGTGTTTCAATATTATGTGTTAAATCAATAGTAAGTGTTTAATCATATCAAATTATGTGTTTCAAATTGTTTTTCAGATATTGAAACAAAATATTCAAAGATAGAGTGAAGAAAATAGGCTAGTGGTGGATATTCCATTTCAGTGTCAAAAATTTTTTTGCAAAACATTCTTCCCAAGCAATACAGCTGGTTGCCAGTCAAGGCAGATCAGTTAGTTTGCACTATCTTGGTCTATTCAAATTCATTTCAAATGCAAATTTAATTTATCTATATCCATATTTGACACTAGCTTCCAACAAATACGAAAATTCAAAGGTTTGAATTTTATTTTATTCTCAAAAATAAAACTTCCATTTTTGTATCACAACTTCAAATGTCTCAAACATGAATATAAAATAAATACAAAATACAACAAAAGATTCAATGGTTACCATAACCCCAAATAAATTTCACATATTAAATTGATTCATAAAATTGCAAGAATTCATTTTTGCTTAGTAATCTACAGGCTAGGCACATATGGTAGCCATGCTGTATTCAGTCAAACAGAAATTGGATATCATGTGCAGGCATAAGTGATCATACAAGTAGCAGCAAGTCATAGTTTGACTGAAGGAACCCCTGTATGTGCCAAGTCAGTTGCTTAGTAAATATTGACCAAACATTTTCCTTTTTTGAGAGATCTAAAAAACATAAGAAACCGTTCAGGGCAGAAAACGAAACATTTTCAATATCAAGGCAGGCCTATACAGTACTGATATTATTTTGCTGAGATTTAAAATTCTGCCAGTTTCAAATAATGTTTAATACCATGGACTTTAACAAAACAAACATAAAGGGTACCATTGAAAATGCTACCAATAACAAGTGACTAAAATGTGTAAGCAATGGCACAATATACTATCACTTTAGGATACAAAACTAGTATGAGGATGTTGAAAGCATGGTTAACATGGAATGTTCTCCAGAACGCAACGAAACACATATGTAATAGTCAAAGGACATATGTGTTCATTCATGATCATCCCATTAAAGGTTCTCCTGCTTGTGACGTAGAGTAAAAAGTAATTGAAACTTTAATCACCAAGTTTATGGTCTACGCTACTTTATAAACATTATCAAACTCTTAACAAACTTTTTGTCTTGAAAAAAACACCATGTCTTAGCTCAGGGCTTGTGATCTGACTGTACCACCCACAAAGACTATGCAATAACATATGTCTTTTCAATTTTTAATGAAAGTTGACCATCAGGATCCAGAAATTGTTTGTATAATAATTCTAAAGCTGCTAGTTTTGTATTCCGCAGACAAACAAGGGATTTTGACCAACACAAATAGCAATAACATATAATAAACTTACTAATCCAGTACATTACAATCAATTTCTTTTAAAAACAAAAATGTTAAAAAACAAACAAAAGTGTTAAAAACAAATAAAAATGTTAAAAATTCGTCTTTATTATGGGCATCCTTTCTTTTCAATAAACAAGAATAATCATATAGTTTGTGTATGAGAAATGTGCTGTATAATTTTTGTTATTAATGTAAATAATAGTTAAATTTTTCTATTGTTCTCATTTTACATGAATGCTTAGAAAAGTTAATCACTAGCTAATTATAACATCTTTTACATAAGTTTCATACAGCATGCTGCTGTCTTGATATAGAAAATTTAATGTCAAGTACTTATAAAAAGTTTGATAAACTTAATTTAACACAGATGTGAACAAATTTCAAAATAGATCATTCTATAAAAGTAGAAATACAATAAAACTATTCTCTGAGATAATGATTCTTTAAAATTGGATTAAGAATAAAATTACAGAAAAGAATTGTTAGAAAATATATCAAAAACATCAGACATTTTTTTCTGATCAAATATTTAAACCCATCCAGGTATCTCTCTATCAAATGCATGTTAACTTTTAATTAATTCATTGAAATTTTTCCTTTTAAATTTCTTTTCTTTTTGCTTCTGTTTAAATTTTTGCTTTTAATTCATTTAAATTTCTGAATTTAACTACATTCTATTAATTTATCAAAAGAATTTAAAAAATCCTAAATTGTAGGGTAAAATGGATTAAATATTCTAGGATAGGATAAGATAGAACTTGTATAACAAGAGTATAATATATGCATGATATAGATTATTGTATAGTAAATGAAACACTAGTGCACATGAGATTGCAACAAAATACCATAATTTAAAGATTGAAATTAATTTAAAATTATTAACAAGTTTTCAAAAAATTGTAATCCAGTTTTTTCATAAATTTTTATTCACATTGAAAAATACTTTTCAATAAAGCTTCCAATCTTCTACTATTTAAGAACATTCTTCAAAATACTAAATTCATGTAAAATGCAAATGTATTCTAATGAGCCTAGAACTTATTAAAGCACGATTATTTTAGCAAAGATTGATGTTCAAACATTTTTATAATAAATTAATATTTTATAATAAAGCAATTTTAAACAAAATAGAGAATAGACAAACAAAAAATTACAAATTTGTATTTTAGAATTATTACAGTAAACAAAACAAAAATTGATACAAAAAAAATTGGCAAATATAGCAAAACTTATGTATAAAAGCATTGCATTATTGGGAGGATTTTAAGCTGCTTATTGTTAATATTTACTCTTCAATTAACATTACATTACAGAATGATTGTAAGAATTTAATTTTTGTGCAGAAATATGTGATTACTCTTTCATTCACAATTGAAAAAGAACTTGGTTTCCCAAAATTGATATTCATTTTATTTCAGTCAAATTCCCAGATACTTTTGAATGAAATTAAAATAAAATTCTCACTGACTTTTCAGATATACGAAATTTACAACTGTTTCACAAATCTTTAATATTGCTACTTAGCTCATTTAAATATTTAAAATATATATTTAAAAACATACTAATTTTCAAATTATTAAAATGTTTTCCTCTGCTAATAATATAATTTATAATAATAATAACAAATATTTATTATAATTAGATTTTTCACAGTCAACTACAATTTGAACAAGCCAAAATTAAATTCTATATAATTATTATTAAATAACTGAAATCATGAAAAATACGTAAAAATATCATTTAAAAAGTATCCACAATTGTAAAATGCTTAAAAAAGATTTCATTTAATAAAAACAGTGGAATTAGTATGATTGTAAAACAATTTTAAAGAATATTCTTGGACAGAAAAAGAAACATTAATGGTTATTTAAATCTAAATAATTCAAAGCTAATGAAAAAATTTACATAATAAATATGCTTTAATAAGTAAATATACAAATATGACTAAAAGATCAATACCTTAAGATATTAAACATAAAAATAAATTAGATTTCTGATACAAGTCTATGTTGAATAATTAAAAATTTTCTCATAGCAAATTTGAATCTCACTTTTCATGAACTTTAAGAACTCTGTGAACTATTGGTATATCACGACCTTCAACTTTAAAGACCACAATATCGCCAACACGAACTGGATCATCTCTATGGTTAGTCAGGAATAGCAAATCACCTCGATGAAAAGCAGGTTCCATACTGCCACTATAAATATTGAAAACAAAATTTGAGAACATGGAATCAAACTTGAGTACAAAACATAGCAACAAGTACACATGTTTCAAAGCATATTTGTAAACATAAAGACAGAGTGTTAGTAAACTAAATAAAAAATGGGAATAATAGCAATATTTACTAATTAGATAGTCATTAAAATAGGAATAATAACAAATATTACAGTCCACCAATACATATAACAAAATATATTGAGCAAGCAACTTTTAACAGGTTTTTGTACACAAAATTATATTAACAAAATATAGCCTCCAAACAATCATGATACAAATTTTTGTCTAAAACAAAGCAATGTCAATAATTGTAACTGAAAACTAATTTTAAGTTGAATAAAAAGATAGAGCAAAATGTTCATCAAAAACAACAAATTCAAAATAATTCTAATCAATAGTTAGTTAACATTATCAGAAACATGTTTTTATTTTTAGAGCTCTATGAACATTTTTCAAATGAGAATGAATTTACTGGGCCTTATGAATGAAAGTAAATATAGAATCAATAAAAACATGTATAATCAAGGTGAGTCAAATCTACAAAATGAACTTAAGGCACAGTGCTTAATTATTCAACTACAACTTGACAAAACTGTCTTAAGAAAAATATGGCAAGTGATGCACATAGAGGTTACAATTTGAAGTCTGTTATGATTTGTTTCCTCTTTGAAATGAATTGAACAAAAATCTTTGATTTAAAGGATTCTTTTTCTACTCCCTCCCTCCATCACATCCCTGAGTTGGCTCTTTTGAGCATATAAAGTCTTGCATTCCAATAAAAAATGAAGAATCTCCAGGAAGGGGGGGTGTCTATGGAGGAGAATTACGAACATTCCAGAGATGCCTGGTATTTATAACACAGCCTTTACCCAATATACAATAAGCAGAGTCCACAAGTTTGAGTCTGAGCAAGAGCATCTCCAAAGAGTCTTGTCCAATCAGTAAATGAAAATACCAAACTATAATGAATCTGGGAAGATTCTATGACAGGCAAGATGTTTAGAGACCCTCCCACAACTTTACAGTAACCATAGCTGTGTTTAAAATGTTTAAAGAAATCAAAACCATTACAAACAGGAGGAATGACTCAAATCCCAGAACTGTTGAACACATTACCCATTCAATTACAAGCTTGGCTAAATTAGATTAAAACTTTCATATAAGTACCTCATATAGTAAAACAAAATGGAATAGAAGAGATTTATGTAGTAAAAGATACCAGAAATTTCTATTAATATAGATTATTAATATTAATTGAAATTCTATTAATATTAGCACTGAAAGAAACTTCTGATCCTGTTATTTTTATGAGATAGAATAGTCACTGAAATACCAAGACCTTTTTGGTTGTTAAAGAAAATATTATTTTCGTTGCATTATTAATAGTGTGGTCTAAAGCAGTTTCTGAAAAGATTTCATATGAAAATAATAAATGCTTTTAT
>JAPDSC010155181.1:39393-49504 GCA_026290005.1 Latrodectus geometricus
CTTTCTTACACGAGGCATCACAACAACTTTTCACCAGGCAACAACGTTCAAATGCAATTTGTGTATGAAGAACCGGCTGAACAATTTCCTCATTTAAACACAATGTAGGTGTCGCTACTGGCGCTTTCTTTGTCTGAATGCACTGAAAAGCTAATCATTTGCATATCGCAGCACCTTCTTCCTTTCGTATAAATTTCACGTTTGTAGCATGTCGCCTTCTTGGTGTAGCAATTTTAATGGCCAGTAGTGTAATTATTTGTATTTAGCGAGAATCCATCTTGGCGAGAAAAAAAGGTGCCAAAAACAGGTATTGTGCTTGGTGAGAAACAAAAGTCGCCAAATTTCCAATTTGGGAGGTATATCAAAGTAGTTTCCGGTATTTTATGTATAAAATAAGAAAAGTTAAATAAATTTTGTGAAAACTGTTTACATAGCAAGAAAAGTGTGCCAAGTAGTACTAAATGTCAAAGTTTATTAATTAAGCATTAATTAACTAGTTTTACTTATTGGTCTTCAAAAGAGAGACACTTTTTTAAATTTGAAATTCAATATTAACATACTTAACGGTAAAATATTTTAATTAAGTACTCAAAGTAAACATCAGGAAAGAAATATTTTAAAACATCTGGTTTGACGATAATTTGCTAAGATAATTTTTCATTTATTTTTCCCTTAAGAAGTAATTAAACACAAGCATTCCTACACTAATTAGTTATTTAAATGAAGTACAAAGAATATAATTAGGCACATGTCAGAGTAAAATAACAAATTAATAAAGACATTACATTTTCAAATCTAAGTTTTTGTTGATATTTTTAAGCATTTGGAAAAGCAGTTTAAGAATTATATTTTTCCTTTCTTCTTCAATTTCCATCAGAAATTATACTAATTACAAAAAATATTAAATATGCATTAATTACAATAAATTGCAAATAAAATTTATTTTATATATTTAATGAAAACTTTTGTAGATTCCTTTTTAATAGAAGACAAAAATAAAATATTTAAGAATCGGAAATAATAAAATAAATAATTAAAAGATTTAAAAATAGGATATACCAATTAAATAATTTAAATCCTAAATAATTAGCACTGAAAATATGAAGTGCTAATTATTTACGTTTCTGATATTTTAATTACAGTGCATAATTATTTTAATCTAAATATTGAAATATTTCTTACAAATTAAATCCTTAAATGAAATCAAGATCTAACTATCAACAGCTGTACACAATATTATCCTAAATAAAGTTTATCCACCTCTAGCGAAAATTTTGCTAAAAATGCTTATTTTAGAACATTATACATTTTATACTTTTTAATGTCTTGTTTTATTAGAAATAATTTAAAATGGATTTCTTATTGTTTAAACATTTCCAATTGATTTAATGTAAACAGCTCATTTGCATATATCCTTCAAAAATATGCAAGGAATATAATTTCAAATCTATACCGCATTCGCATTCAAACACAGTTTTGTTATCAATTCAGAAACTGTATTATGGTAAAAAAATATTGCTTCATCAACAACGAAATTTCATGAATTATAAATTAATGAAATCCATGAGAGATTCAGCTAATAAATATTATTAAAAACTGATTTAAAGAATACAACTGTAGTTTTAAAAATATTATTCATCTGTTAAAGAATTGCATTTTTTTTTTTTAACTGTCTTTACTTTTTTAAGTAAAATATTAAAAATTTGCAGTACTTAATTGTAATAAAAATCTATCACTTAGAATAAGATATAGCAATAATTATTGTAGGAAGAAATTTAAAAAATAAGCTGATTTTAGTATTTTTGATCAGGTTTGTTTTATTTTTTATTCATTTTCCATTTCTGCACCAATATTTAAACATGGTTTCCCAATGTGAAACAAAATTTTTATATACTTAGGTACAACACACATTAGGAAAGGTTACAATATCCTCTAGTTTATTTAAAATTATTTTGAAGTTCCAACGAATCTCTTACATTTAAGACAGCTTGTATATGTGTATAAGTTATTTACTAACACTTGAATTACATTTCTAATCCAAAATAAATTAAATTGATAAAAAATTTCTGTAAGAATTTAGTTTCAAAATGCAAATAAGACTGAGGAGCTTTTACTTGTATAGATAAGTACTTTTTCAGTTTCTTCAAACTTATTCAGAATATTTGAGTAATTATCTGCATTTGGCAGCAAAAGAAAACTAAATTAGATGATTTTAGGAATACCCCTTTAAATATCCCTTTAAATATTAAATGAGAAGAATGGTAAAAAATTAGTAACTTGAATGCTACAGAAATGCTATGCTGCAGAAATTATGAACTGAAAAAGTCTTGATATTTATAAAGAGTTTTTTCACTAGAACATAGTATTTCTAGAAATTAGCAAAATAAACCCAAAATGAAATATAATTTTTAAAATGCATTATTTAAACTTTACAACTGAAATAACAAAAATATTAAAAAATCAAAGTTTAAACAGAAATATACTAAGTACCTTTTACTCACCCAATAAAAAACCTGGAATTATTTTTAATATTTAAAATACTCCTTCA
This sequence comes from Latrodectus geometricus, assembly GCA_026290005.1. Classification (NCBI taxonomy): domain Eukaryota; kingdom Metazoa; phylum Arthropoda; class Arachnida; order Araneae; family Theridiidae; genus Latrodectus; species Latrodectus geometricus. The sequence continues at coordinate 41,942 of JAPDSC010155181.1, forward strand.
TAAATAGTGTAATTGAAAAATGTGAATATTAATATAAATAATGCAATTGAATATACCAATTGATGTTGTACTCAATACAAAATATAATACGGAGAAAATATTATATTTCATAGATACTAAACTCTCTCTCTCAAACACACACATATATATTAGGTCTACCGGAAAGTTCTGTCCGTTTTTAGAATGAATTAAAGGAATACATTTTTTCATACTTTGGATAAACTTTATGGAATAATATAATTGCCATCATTATTTATGAATTTTTGCCAGCGGGATGGCAATTTGCATATCCCATTTTTAAAAAATGTCTTATCTCTAGAGGCCAAAAATTGAACCAGTGGTTATCTGATATCTTCTTCGTTCTTGAATTGTCTGCCCTGCAAGAAATTTTGTAAGGACAGAAACAAGTGATAATCAGATGGTGCTATGCCCGGAGAGTATGGTGGATGTGACAGAATTTCCCTGCCTAACTCTGTGACTTTCTGACAAGTCCCCAAAGCAGCACGTGGCCTGGCTTTGTCATGAAGCAGTATTATGTCCTTCCTATTGAACATCACCGGCCTTTTTTCTTGGAGTGCTGTTTTTAACTTAATCAATTACTGACAGTACCTCTCCGAATTTAGCCTTTCGTTTGGTTTCAACAACTCAAAATGTATTGGTCCTCGAATGTCCTACCATATACACAACATTCTCTTGTTCAGGCGCAACTTCGGTTTAGAGGTAGAGGGGGCAGGTTTTCCAGATTCACAATATGCCCTTTTCATTATGAGGTTTTCATAGGTAATCCACTTTTATTCCCCAGTTATGATCGGGTCCAAGAAGGATTCGATTTTGTTACGTGCAAGCAGAGATATGCATATGATGATTCGATCATTCAAATTCTTCTCACTTAACTAGTGTGGCACCCATCTCGAATACTTCCACACAAACCCTAGTTTCCGAATATGATCGGAAATGGTTTGTTGAGTTGAATCAAGACTTTCCGCAATCTCCGATGTTGTCAAAAAAGGATCTTGCTCTAACATGATCTTGACAGTATCGTCGTCGATCAAATATGGTCGCCCAGAGCGTGGCTTATCAGAAAAGTCGAAATCACCTACATGAAGTTTTTTGAGCAATCTTCTGCATATTCTATAAGAAACTGTACCTTTATGAAACACTTTCAATAAACTTCTTTACGCTTCTGTATCATTTCTTCCTTGTTGGAATTCAGTGGCGTAAATGAACTTTATCGGTAGCCAAGGGTACACGATCGCGTCTCACTTAATACTAACAAGAATGATCTTCGTTTTTCATCTGCTACGAAAATGTGTATACATTGTTAGCGATCAAAAGAGAGAGCCAAATATGTGTCACAATAATCTGTGCATACTTGTTGAAACTGATTGTAACCGGAGCGGACAGAGCTTTCCGATAGACCTAATATATATAGTTTCTAATGGTGGGCACCTGTGAATCAAAAGTCACGGAGGTACGAGCAGCATCGCCCACGTCACACCACCACAAACCCGTTTATTGGGCGGGCCACATTTATCATCTGAGGAAACGACAAGAAACACAGAGAGAGAAAGAGGAAGTACATCCATGCCCGAGCTGGTATTCGAACCCAGGTCCTCCCCATCCGTAATCAGTTACGCTAACCACTAGACAGGTTGGGTGGCAAATATATATATATATATATATATATACACACACACACACACACCAATGTTTTAAAAAAAATTAAAAATAAAGGAAAACTCTTTTAATTTGGTTAAGAAGGAAAAATTTTAATGAGAAACTTTGTAGGTCATGAATATCTAAATATTTAACTCATAGCAGCTTAAAGATATTTTTTTTAAAAAAAAGGATATGGAATTAATTTTTCGAAATTTTATTAAAATAATAAAATATGAAGAAACAAACCGATTTGGAATAGCTATTTTGAGTCCATTCTTTACTACAGCTTTATTATTTTTATTTATTTATTTGTTTTTTTAAATTTGTATTTATTTATTTATTCATTTATTTTTTGTACTTAATCAGCCTAAACTAAATTCCATTAATTTGTATATAAAAGTTCTTGCTGTAAAATTATTAAATATTTTGAGTTTCATGCATAAAAAGATTCATAAATGTTTTTAAATCTACCAATTTCTTGCTCATTAATGATTTATGTCCTTCTCCAAATTTATGGTGGAAATGTATCCTTTCACCATATCAAATTATTTATTTATTCATTTATTCACTATCCTAGCATTATTTATTCATTTCCAAATGTGAGATAAAATTAAACTTATCGTGATATTAGAAGTTTAAGGTAAATTCTAAAAAAATTGTTATATAAATTTCAAGAAGTTATATTACATATGTACCAAGATTTTATATAAATTCAATTGATTATTTATCTCTAGTATCAATGCATATGAAAAATATTTTTTTTATAATTTTAAGAATTTTTTTACCCACTTCACATATTACAAATCAACGATATGATGTATGTAATAACACACACATATATATACATTGTCAATATACATTTAACTTTGGCAATGTTTCAATAATATATTACGATTATTTTAAACAAAACTTTTTAATGAAAAATTAAGACAGCTTATAATTTTTTTCGGTTAAAAATGAATTCAAACTTAATAATTTTTTCATCACACTTAATTTTATTTTGAAATAGGCATTTTATTTTTATATAAAAACTCAAGAGAGCAAATATTTAAAAATATATTATCTCTTACATGTATAAATAGCAAAGGGGTTATTAACTTTTCTAGGAAAAATGATAGTTTAAAGTTAACGAATGTGCTTTCTAATTTTATTACAATAGTCATGGTAAATGAATCTTTAGCATTTTCATTTAAAAATGTCTTAAAGCATTTAAATGTTTATATTTGTTCAAATTACACTTTACTAAAAGATTTTAAATTTCCTTCATCCAAATGTCTTACCTTATGAATTTATAAATATTTTATTTCGTTCCATGATATAAATTTAAGTAACGAAATACTTAAATTAGTATTATCTATAAAAGTGCTTAAAACATTAACATTTCCTATTCTTCATTATAAAAGTAGTTCATTTATTTTGCATGACTTTCGAGTTATACTTAAGAAACACAACTCCTTTCATTTTTATAGTACATTGATCTGAAATTTGTTAAAGATAACTTTTTTATCACACACAGACACATACACACATATATATACAAATTAAACAAATATTTTGAAAGTTTTAAGTGATTGTTTACAAGCAATGTAAAAAAGGAATTAAATTATGTGATTTATATATTTTATTTAAAATTTAAAGCTAAAAGTTCCCCATGTAAAAATATATTTTAACTTTAGATTCAGATTTATAACTAAGATTTAAGAATAAAATTTGAAATTTTATCACTTTCTTCCATAACATATTTTAAACACATTTTACATATTTTAAAACAATAATTTTTAACATATTTTAAAATAACTATATTTCTTTTAGGTCAGCTAATTTTCTCCGTGGCTATGATATTCCTTTCTGCAAGCTGCATTGTTGCATCTGTTCTACTACTTATTGGTCTTTGTGTGGTAAGATTATTCTCTCCCCCACCCACATAAAAATGATTTTAAATTTTATAGCTAATTAGTGCTATTCAAATAGTATATGCTTTAGTTTAAAAAAGAAAATAACAATAGAAAAATTTAAATAAGCTTTTAAAATACTCAGAAATACAGAAGATTTTATTACGTTTGAAAAAAAATTCTAGAGTGATTATTTATGGTAAATTCTGTGAGGAAAAACCCATAAATATTTACATAAATAACAAATGAGTATTTTAGTAATAAACATTCCAATATACAGATATTTCTTATAACAATATATGTTATAATATATTTATTACTATATAATATTGATTTATATAATTAAAATATGAGTAGAGATTTTTATCTGTAAAAAGTTAACTAAGGAAACATATGTCCCAGAAATCAGATATTACTATGATGTATAAACTATTGTATATATTTTTTTTCATAATTCATAAGTATATTTAATGAATGATGAAGCATGTCCTTATATGAATTTTCTGTTTCAATCTCATATGCTAAGAATCAATATTGGTGAATAATAATGTTACTGACTCTCCGTACATTTTCTATGATATGAAAGTTGATATAAAAGTAATGAAATTTATTCATAAGCACTTTACTTATTTATAAAATAATCAGCTGCTCAACCCGTCTAGTGGTTAGCGTACCTGACTACAGATAGGTGGGACCTGAATTCGAATCCTGACTCGGGCATAGATGTACTTTCTCTCTCTTTCTTGTCTTTGTCCTTTCTTTGTGTTTGAATGGTTGCCTACCCTTTAAACGGGGACATTTACTTTCAATAATTTTAATGCTTGATTAATACATTGAAATAAAAAAATAATTTATTTTCAATTAAAGTATCAGTGTATGCATCTCCTGTCATGCTAAGATCACTGAAACTTAACAGTTTTCAATTTCATTAAAAAAATTATACATGTTCTACTGTTCAATTTTAGAATATTTTTTGTTTACATGCATAATTTTTTTATCATATATAGATTCTTAATTAGTGTACTTGTCTTCCTGAAATGTCAGTTAAAATTAGTGTGTACAACAATTTTAGTTTTGTGTAACATTATAAATCTGTTTTTAAGCATGAATAATTTTTTGAAAAGTCTTCGTTTTAAATAAATATTTATAAAATAACAAAATTCTTAAAAACTACAAATTAAATACGAAACATGGAAATATTTTGGCAGAATTACAATTCAGAGATTGCAATTTTCTTTAAAAAAAATATCAATACTTAAAAATTTATACTTTTGAAGTTAAGCATTTAGAACCTACTGGTAAGTATTTTTAAATGATTAAAATATTATTTCAACTGTACTGTCGCTACCCAACCTGTCTAGTGGTTAGCGTACCTGACTACAGATGGGTGGGACCTGGGTTCGAATCCTGGATCGGGCATGGATGTGCTTTCTCTCTCTTTCTTGTCTTTGTCCTTTCTTTGTGTTTGAATGGTTGCCTACCCTTTAAACGGGTCCCTATGGCATGTATGTACTGAGGAAGTCGGACTCCACACCAAATATAGTTCAGTTGGAAAAGTGGAGCAGCGCACCCCATATTTCCAGCCTGGCTGGCACAAGACAACAACAACATAAAATAATAAAACCGATATGTGTGGGGCGATTCCAAACTATGGATGATTTCACTCGCTCCACTCACACAAGATCTTCTGAAAAAAAATTAATGTTACGACAGCTGTGTACCGCTACCAACCAATATCCCCTAGAATGCTTGTATTCTAGGGGGTGTTGTACCAACTTCTTTTCTCACTTTTTACAAGTTTTCTCACTTTTTACGTTTTACGATTCCTCAAATTCTCCATAATCTTCCCTTACACCGAGTTGTGATTTGGGAGTGCGATAGGTTGTGATTCGTGGTAGTGATGTCTTCGAAACTTTTATCAAACTATCCATATATACATAAGAAACGATCCTTTTCCGAAGAAGCAGAGGAGTTTTATCTATTGTCATATAAAATGTTAAAATGCAATTCAGTCACATTTGCAATCAATTTTTTCGGTAAAAACTGTAAGCTTTCGATGAACTGAATTGCAACTTTGAACCCCTCATTCACACTTGGACATTGAAAAAGTGATACATTTTTCCATATTATACGCAATCACTTCATAGGTTTGTAATCTTTGGAAATTCCAAATGTTTTTATAATGTGATGAGAATCATAATTGCTTACCAATATTATAAGAATCATAATTTTTTAAATCATGAAATACCACAGAAATTATTTTTAATATTTTATAGTGTAATGGTCATGGTCACGTACTTTGTCTTTTCTAAGGACTTTATTGCATACTTTGCACATTGGAAATCTTTTTCTGTTGAATGTGAAGCTTTTCCTGAATGCGAACAAAGTTACAATTTCTATTGTTTACATAGTATTGCTTTTAAAATTTGAAATTTACTTCGAAATACATCTAGAAACAACGTTGATATACCTGATCAATACAAGTAAGATTGTTTTGTTGCTGCTTATCCCCTTAGTGCAGGAAAGCCCACCCCAGGTTCAGAAGATCTGGCATAGGATAGTATGCAGCTTCTTTTTTGGAGAGGAACCACAGGGGCAGAAGACTGATTTGACCTCTGAACACACATGCCATAGATACCCGTTTATAGGGTAGGCAACCATTCATACAAGGAAAGGACAAGGACTGGATAGAGAGAAAGAGAGAAAGTACATCTGTGCCCGAACCGGGATTCGAGCCCTGACCGCCGTCAGGCGTGCTAACCACTAGACAGAGTAGGCGGCTATTTTAATTTCTGCAGGTAGACTTTCCATTCCTACAAAAATCATTGACGGAAACTATAATTCAAAGCCATTTCATAAAGAAAGGAAAGTTATTGAAAAACTAATAAATAACCTACATTTTTTTCTATTGAAACAGATAAAAAAATTCAACTTTTTTGTCTATTATAAAGGTAAAGTACTGGGAGAGAAACGTAACTGTTTCGTTTTCTCATGAAGAACTCCCCTTATTTAAAAAAATCACATCCAATAAAATCAAAACAAATTGAATTGAAATTAAATCCAGAAAAATAAAATAAATATATATGCATTTTATGTTTTTAATTTAATTTAAATACTGATAATTATTTTTGAATATTTAATAAATAATAATAATAGCAAAATTGCTCTATTTTTGTCAGGCATCTGCACAGTGTTTTTTACTAAACAGAAAGCTGAACTCTAGAAGTAAATAAAATGATTATTTCTTCTCAGAATCACCGAGTAGTTTATTCTCCTTCAATGATAAATCAGCAACGAACATTTCCCGCGTGAGATTTCAGAAGCGTTTGAACCCTTCTTTTTCTCCAGCCCTGTGATTCATTGATATACAATTCCAGGAAGAGATATCCTGAGACGATTGGGGGCCCTGAAAAGAGGGTAATCAGCCTTCAAGGTAAACTGACCACATATGCGGAGAAAATCTGTGTCAAAACAGGCTGGCGGGGATGGTTAATGATAACCCTACCCCTAAGCGGAAACTACATCTCTGATTCATGCCCTCTTTTAAATTCGCTTCATTGAGTTAGGAACTATCTTTTCTATGTAAAAAAGGTGCTTTGTGAGCAAGATTCACATTTATGCGTTGTACGATTTCTATTATGTGACAATATGTGGCGATTCAAGTCACTTTTCCTCAAAAAGGCTTTCAGACGCGTGTTACATCGTTCACAAAAACACACCACATGAGAAGTCATGTCTAATCGGCATTACTTAAGCGAATAGAGTTAATTACTGAGGAGACTGATTTTAAAGGAACATTTATAATTTTCTATATATTTAAATAATATTTGAAAAATATTATTCTTTATAAATAAAGCATCATTCTATATTAAAAACAAGCGTTAAATAAAAATTACATGCAAATAAGAAAATGCTTATCTACAAACATGTTCTTATCGGTTTGACAGCTATTTGTGAATCATATTTTTAAACAAATAAGTCATATTGATGTCATGATTTAAACAGTTAAGGA
>JAPDSC010155181.1:49514-60288 GCA_026290005.1 Latrodectus geometricus
GTTTGCTTGAAAAACTAATGAATTGCAATGTACATACTAAAGTTAATTATTTAACAATACGTAGACTTGCAACAGAAAAATTATAAATTGTACTTTAAAAATATAATTAAAAATTACTCACATTCCTACGATTTCTTTGAGGACTTCGTGTAGGCTGCATTAGTTGACTGCTAGAGCTAGATTGTGAAGCTGAATTTAAAAGTGTAGGAGCAAAATTGATGAACTGAAAAAACAAATAAAATTATATTTTAGTCATAAGAAAAGTTTAAATGCATTTATTATAATAAACTTTGAATTTTTTAAGATTCCGCTATTGTTAAAAATTTGAGTTCAATTCTTTTAAGTTTCACTTTAATTATTAAAATTATGTAAATTAAATTTTTTAAGAAAGTTAAATTAAAATTACATATTAAACTTTATAAGTGTTAAATATAATATGATAAAACAACTTACTTTCTCAACCGAATCGAAATCCCTTTGAGTATTTTGCTTATTCAAAGCCGTTTTGTAATATTAAGCCAAAAAGAAAATTGAATAAACCGCTCCCGTAACAGTACGAATGAAAGAATGTTATCTTTTTGTAGCTTACGCTTTCTTATACACACGTAAACTCGTGTGGAAGAGTTGCCAATCTTTCTTGACAAATATCTTCCAACCAATCAGAATTTTACGAATAGTTACTTTCCTACTTCTCTTATCAATACGCCATAGATGTGACTAATATTTGTGAATATGCTGTGAGTAACAAAGGATTATAAATGCTACTAAAATTGGTGCTGTCATGGACCTTTTAACCTGGTTTATTTAAAACTTTTTAATTTTAATTTTTGCTGTACTACTGCTTCTTACATTGTCTATTAAGTATTTAATATGGAAGAATATATGTCTAATCAACCTTTTAATATTAATTCTAATCGTCCTTTTATTAAACTAAATTATTTTCAAGCCAAAACTTTAACTGATTCAGTATTTGAGTTAAGTGAAAGTGCCATTCATTACTCATTTACAAAACGCTTACCTTATTTTATTAAATGTTATCGTACATAACAGGTAAGCGTTTAATAAAATAAGGTAAGATCAAAATAAGGATATTTAAAATGGCCAAACTAAATGAATTATGCGGTATTTTTAAAAAAACATTTTTAAATGTAATGGATGTATTATAGATTATCCTTAGTCAAACATAACATCCATGTTTAAGAGAACTAAATTTAGAGAAATATCAGTCTCTAGGAACTAATGTGCTATTATTAATTAATATGGAAAGATTAACGTCTAATTTTGTAAATTCTATGGATTAGTGAAAATTTCATAAATAAAATCTATGCTGGGATTATTCAAGATGCATTTTTTAGAACTCTGCATTAAATATTATAAAAATTTATAAATCTGTTTTCTATTTCCTTAAAAAGTATGCCTGTGTCTTTCTTGGGAAATAATACACGTTTACGAAATAAATGTCTTTATTTATTTTTTTTTAAAGTTATAAAGTGGTTTTATTAACTGAACTTTTTAAATTGTCTATGCTTTCAAAATTTGAAATGTACATAAATATATATCACTTCATTTAAAATTATGTTTATTAAATATATAAAATTGCATTTTGACTTTAAGCAATGAAAAATGGTAGCAATAAGAGCATAGAAATGAGACATAATTTTCAAAAATCCAATTTATTAGAATTTTTCCCAAGTCTTTATATGTGTCTTAAGTGTTAAATTGAATTTTTTTCAATTTTAATATTAGGTGATTTCACAGAAACAGGTAAATTCAAGTATTTATTTCTCACAAAATATTTCACATTCATTTCACTCAAAGGTGATAAAAAAAATGATTTTAGCAGGAATATTGCATTCATTTTATGAGTAAAAATAAAGTCAAACATTTCTGCAATATTGGAATGAGATATTTTCTCTCCATGATCCCTGATTCCCCTTTTATCATTCATTATGTTGAGACTCTTCTTGAATATTTGACGAAGATATTATTTTATATCACCACCAAAACTTGCCACGTGAGCTGGATCCTGTTACTTTGTGTTCATTACAACACAATTAATTTTATTGTTATTCACGTTTATCTTAAAATGCATCATACTACTGCACAGCCTCTCTGAAAGAAAACAAATTCAAGAATTACTTATCGCAGTTCACTGTATCTCTTTTATCAATATAGCTATTTTTTTTTCAATATATTTTCAAAATTTTCAAAATAATTTCAAATATAGCTATTTTTTTATGCATAAAATAGCTATATGGTTAAGTCACTGAACACTACATACCCAAAGGTATTGTGTACCGAGTTCGAATCACAAGGGAAATAACATTTTAAAAGTATAAACCAGGGTGGCCAAGACGTCGACTGGTATACCGCGAAGACATTTTAGGTAGTCCACGAGACCATCACGGTAATGACCTCGGATATTAACAATTTAATTTATAACTTATGATATAAAATCAATGAGTTATGTAAAATAAAAATTTACTATAGTCTACGCTCTAGAACCCAAAGCAAACTGTGCAAAGATTTACGATTTAAAGATTTATGATTAAAGGTTTACCATTTAAAACCTAAAATGGACATTATGAGCGCAATTAAAACATTAAAAAAAACTATAGAAAGGTATGCATCTCAATTAAGAAAACATGAATTGAGAAACTTCAAAAACATGGAGGAAGAAGGCCTCCAGAATCCAAATCGGGACTTAAGCGAAATTAATTTAGATGCGATATATTTCTTAAATTAAGATGCGATATATTTCTTAAATCCTGAGCATATTTAGCGATACTGATTTTTGAAATTAATTTCTGAGGAAACGTTTCCAAATATTTACAAATTGATTTTGTATTTGAAATCATACTTTGGATCGAGATATCTTTGCGAATCTGCTTTTTCAACCATGAAAGCCATAAAAACTAAACACCTGTCGCGTTGAACAGATGAACATATAATTTTGAGTTTATGCATTGCAATAAGCTCGTACCAGCCACATTATGATAAACTTGTCGCAGATATACAGTACCAAATTTCAACTAAACGAAGTGAGTAGGATGGTCAGTTTTTGATTTATGAATACTTTGATTATTTTCGTCAGTAAATTTTTATTTTGTAAATATTAAGTTTAGTTTTAGAAAAATTACTTAATTTACCATTTTTTCTTGTTACCGAAAATAAATATGTAAATTAATTTAGCTTTGCCATTGGTAGACCGCCTTCGATTTTTTACATGTGGAGTATACCTCGGATCCCAAAAGTTTGACCACCCCTGGTATAAACAATGCTTAACTCATCTAAAAGGAAAATATTTATCTAATTCTTTCCAACAGATGGCGACACTATTTTTTCAGGATTATCTAGAAAACTTATCTCTATCTTGAAAGACGTCCTTCGTTACCAGTTTTCATGCGGAGCGGCTGGCTGTCAATGCTGTGATGACTCATCCTGTCCGAATGTTGCTGAAATTATCAGTTAGTGAGGAAATGACTCACAAGTCCGTAGTCAGCATATTGCTGAATTCTCATTGCTACACAACCTATAATTAAAATATGAATGTGATTTTTATCTATAAAATGTTAACAAAGTAAACATATATCACAGAAACCAGATATTACTACTTTAAGCAGTTAACTGTATATACTACTGTATCTCTTTTTTTCCATAATTCATAAGTATGTAATATTTAATGTTTATTAATTATTATATGTCTGTTTTTTTATCACATGGTTTTGTAATAATACCAAATAATCAAAGAGACTTAGATCTACAGTAATTTTTCCGTAGATTCCTAGATCTCTTAATGAAAAAATATTATCTTGTATTTTAACGTAATAAATAGATTATAAGTTTCATGCCAGTAGCAGTTTTAGATATATTATTTTTGAGAACTGGAGAAATATTGTCAGTTGATTGATAATTTTATTTTCCGTTGACTATTATCCAATGAAAACAAATAAATTATGAATATTTTTCTAACATTAGGATAGCAGAGCATTACTTATTCCGTGGGTAGTCTGCATATTTTCCGCGACAGTTCTGGATGGGATAGGAGCAATATATATTGTGATTGAAGGAGTGAGTTTTATCATATCATATTTTAATTGTTTTAGAAATAATTAGCAAGCCATATTTTAAGATCTATTCATTAATATTGTTTATCACTTATTAGTATTTGAATAGATATGTACAACACAAATATATATATTATTATTTTTTATTTTCAGGAATTCAGCAAACAACTCATAGTTTTACTTGTGTTTGACTTTGTAATTTTAGGATTAAATGTGAGTAAATTAAAGAAAATATTTTGTAGTGTAATTTTTAATGGAAAAAACTTTACTTTAATTTTAGAAAGAAACAATTGGGTTATTAGGAAAGTTTCGTTTTTTTTCCACCTGAATAACTTCTTTGCTAGTGAAAATTAACCATTTTATGAGTATGAAATCGTGATATTACCAGAAAGATGGTAAAAGGTGTAGGACTAGATTTAACAATATACAATTCAATAAAATATTTACTTCCTATAAGTTTTTCATTTTCATATAAAACGTAATAACTTTCCGAACAACTCAGTATATAAAAATATTGATTGATTGATAATCAATGTGGACCTTTTAAGTGAACTGAAGGTATAAAAGAGCTGTTTGAAATCAGTGATGCACAAGCGTAATTAGTTTAAAAGTTCATTTTTCTGAAAATAATTAATACGATTTATTATTTTTGAAATTAAAAATGGACTTTAAAACACTTACTTTTTTGATGTTCTGTAAAAATAGACATTATATTGGCGTTCCTTAAATGATAGCTGTTATTTTTAAATTGAATGTTTCACTAAATATTTAGATATTATAAAAATATATCTAAATGTCGATTCTGTTGAACAGTATATTTTAATATAGCACAAAATTTAAAAGAATGTCACAGTTTATTTTATTATATAACTCTTTCTTATTATTACAAATTTCAAGTCCAATAAAAAATTATTGAATTCACAGACATTGAAATTAGTAACAATTTAAAACGATATTTTGTATGAGCGTATAGATATCATAAAATTTCTTTTATTTGTAATTTGATTTTTAAAAAAAATATGAAAGTGTCGTATTTAGACACAGATTACTAGAACATAGAACATGCTTGAAATAGCATTCACAAAATGCTAGAACAAAACTAAATTAGATTTCTATCTAATTTAGCTCTGTTCTAGCATTCTGTGTTTAAATTGAATTCTAAAAGTACATTGGGAGAAAATATTAGTGAAACCAGTAAAGTTACAAAGGAAATCGATGGAGGAAAATATAGTGAAATTCTAAAAAAAAAATAAATAAAAAGTATTAAGCTTTACATCATATTATTAATGACATAAAATGCTTCTTTTTAATAGATAAATTTTATTGTAAACTTGTGGGGAGGGAGTTTGTTATCAAAAAAGAGTAAACTAGTATAAATTAAAAGCAAAAATGAAGTTTCAATAGAACTTAATATTCAACTCAATAATTTCCCTTTATCAATGAGCGGATTGAATATTTATAATAACAATAAAATTGATGATTCTGTCACTTCAGATGTTCACCTTTTTTTTACAGTATGACATTCCTGAAAATTGTCATTGTCCTTTCAATTATTGTTAGGCCAGCATGTTCTTTACCAGTTAGATGGAAGCAAACGCCTATGAATCTTTGTAATTTTAAAACAAAACAGAAGATTACATGGCCTGTCACTTTCAAAGGCATAATTTTACTTGGAAAACATTGTGACCTCGACCTATTACCTACCCTTAAGTGAATATGACGTATCTTCGGTTAATTAGAACTCATTATCATCCGATAGTGAGAAAGATGCCCTAATTAACCTGTCTACTGTGACCATTAATTCGAACTCACTATCGTCCAATAATGAGAAAGATGCTCTAATTAACCTGTCTACTTTGACCATTAATTCGAACTCACTATCGTCCAATAATGAGAAAGATGCTCTAATTAACCTGGCTACTGGGGCAATTATCTGAAGTAGACCCCACAATATAGACGTTTGATTTAAGTAGCTCTAAAGTAATTGTCTGAATGGTAAGCTTTTTTTTAGAAGAATTTTATTCTATGAAAGAACTCAAATGGTGTCCCTCATTTCACTGATCGCCACTATTAATAGCCACAATTGTCTGTGTAAACACTTAACAAATATAGAAGCAACTGTATCCTGATACTGACCAAACTAAGAATCCAAATAACCATATTTTACCTCACCAAATTAAGATCTAGTCTTTTTTATAAGGTTTTTACTGATTTAATCCATTAAATTATATAGTGTCATCATCATTTCGGCCTCTAAATTCTTCAAAAATGGATCTTTAGTAGATTCGTGAAAATAAAACAACTTCTTAACAGTAAGGCAAACTGTGATAAAGTGGGAAATGCATGTAATATTAAAGAAAACCTTAAAAAGCCCTTCAAAATTTTCATTTACCTTTATTTAAATTACAGACATTTTCTCAGACTGCGTTAAAATACTTTGAAATAAAACTTGTAAAATGTATGAAACAGTGATAAATAAAGTGCGACATTTTCCAAAATACAAGACGTTTAGATCTGAATTTTTGTATGGATTCTAGCAGAAATTTTTTTCAATTTGAAGAAAATGAAGCTTTGGAGCTGAACTATTTTAATGTTTCCTGTGGAACTTTAACCCTCATTGTGGGTAAATTTTAAACTACAATAAAAAGGAAAGCAGATTTTCCAAGATGAAAATTTTTAGATCTGAATTTAATTTGTGGATTCCGTCTCCATAACATATAAATTTATAATTTTAAAATGAAAACTAAAATGTATGTTTAGTCTTCATTTTAAAATGCATACCTCGCACTGAGACCCCTTATCAAATTTCCTGATTTTCAGTTTATACATGGAAATACAAAGATGTCTAATGATCTTTTAAAAGCAACTTTATATTACATTTAAATTATTATCAACATTGAATAGGCAAACTTATCAAAACATTCTTCTAAATAAATAAATTTTAATATGAAGGCAAAGAATTCCATCATTATTTAGTTAAAACTGAAATGAATAATAAATTGAAATGATTAAAAGGAAGAGAAATAAGCCTTTGATTTAGAATAGAAAATGAATAGATAAATAAATAACACGATCTTAACCTTTAATGAGTAAAAAAAATAAATAAATTTTTTGTATTTTTAATTAATGTAACTATTTGTTTGTAAATAAAAATTTTTATGAATTTTATATAAAATTTGTAAAAATTTTCAAGAAACTAAATAATTTTATCAATAACTATATGATTTGAGCAGGTGTAAATTGCGATTGATGGTACTTATGTACTATGACGATTACCTTGGCAATATTTGGCGATAAAAATTTTCATTGGTGAGACTAGCACAACTTAAATAGTATATTTATATAATGTTCTTTATTTTAGCACCTTCTATAACCTATGTTAGTGCCTAGGTTCTTTTAGGTAGTCGTATTATATTTTTTTCCAGTAACCACTTTTAGCGATAGTCGTCATAGTACGTAAGTACGCAAATGCTTACATTAGTTTTTCCATTAAAATATTTGTTATTTTACCGACAATATTTTAATAAATATGTTTTCAATATATGAAATTATATTGATTTCCATTAGATATGTGAAATGTAATGCTACATAAGCGTCTCAATTATTTTATATAGGCATAAAATTATCTTGTATTCATGAAGGTGTGTGTTACATCTATAACTTGCTTGAAATATAAGTAATATTGACTTCGTTATCAACATGCTTAATTTATTTTCATATACTTACAAATATTTTTAAAGAATTGAAAACTTAATAGGGTATAACATTAACAATAGTAAAATGCCTTCAAAAAGTTGATTTAAAAATCTAGGACATCAAAAATATATTTTAATAATATTTTTTAATTGTTTTACATCGCATTATTAATTAGTGTTCATTTTGAATATGATTTCTTATTTAATAATAATATTCCTGCAATATCATACAACAACAAAGAATATTTTCATGTGTTACAGATATATAGCTTATTATGCGTCTATGGTCAGTACCGGGAATATTGTGCAAGAAGAGGTGTGCCACAGTTACCCAGGAATGGATCAGTAAGTAAAATTTTTAATATGTTGTGAATGTCAATTTTTAAATTTTTAGTATTTCATTAAAGACCTTAATTTGTTGTTACTGCTTACTAATATATCTGCGTATATTTAAAATAATCTATCATAAAACTTAATTTTAAGTAATAGTAAAGAACACTTGTCAACAGTGAATTCTGATTAAAAATGAGTATAAATAAGATATATCATTTAACAATTATGTAATTATAATTAGTAAATAAGATTTTAAACTGTTAGATACACAAAATAGTATATAGGAAATAAACGTGAGAAAGACTAAAGACTACTCACAATTTCGTTGTCATACACAACATTTCTTAAAAATTTTATTAGAAGGTGATTTCTACTTTTTTTTATTATATGCATATTATTTTTTAACACAAGTCTTATAATTTTTTTTTTAAAAATTACTTTTCTATAGGCATTAGATTTCTTAAAACATTTAGGTTATTCTTATTTTACCTTTTTTATTAGTTATAAATTCAAATAATATTTGAAATTATATACTTTTTCTACTTTAATTTAAAAAAATCTATATTTCACATTAAATATTTCCTCTTAAAAGTCTTTTAATTTTTATCTCCTTTGATAATTGTTTTAAATGTTTTTTTTTTCTTTTTCCAACATCACTATGATTAAATTCAATACTATTGCATGACAATTACAAAATTAAGAATCATTTTTTGCAGATTCCACTTTTTGATTTGAAAGACGAAAGAGCCGTTTTGTATAAAAATTCCAGCTCCTTTAATGAATCTTCTGCAAGAAATTGCACAGTTTCAGTTGTTCATTCAATAACTCAAAAGGTTATTGTATCATCTTTAGTGAATAATTTTATTTATTTATTTATTTATTTATTTTTTTTACATTTTATTCCTGTCGGCAAATGTGTATAAAACCTAAGACTGCAAATCTCTCTGTAATAACATGATCTCAATTATATTGATTAAATAATAATATTATTAATAAATTATTTGTAATAATTTAATGAAACATTGTATTTCCATATAAAAAAGAAAGGTACACCTTGATTTTCATGCATTCAGAAGAATATATCAGCAAATTATGAGGGGGGGGGGGGGTAAGGAAAGAAAAGAAAAGCAAAGCAGACAAAATTGAGAAGTAACTATACACGCTTTCATTTTTGGTTTGTATTCGAACCACACAAAATATTTTTTTTTTTCATAGTTTCAAACTTGTTAAAAAAATGTTGGCAAATTTTAATTTCCCGGGGAGTAAGGAAAATAAAATTTTTTCTTTCCTAGAATGTACTCTAGAATCATAAGTAAATACTGTTAACGATATATTGCCTGAGATCCGTGCTAGAGTCAAGGCTGCCAACTGATGTTTTTTCGGGCTTAAAAAGTACCTGAAGTCTAACTTCATCAGCAGAAAAATGAAGATTTTAATCTGCAAAAGCTTATTGAGACCCGTTCTCACCTACTCCGTGGAAACTTGGGCAATGATAGAAAAAGTTAAAGATACCTTATCTTTTTTTTTTTTGAAAGAAAAATCCTGAGAAGCATTTTTGGTGGTATAAAACGTAGCGACATCTGGAGAAGGAGAACTAACTCTGAACTTTACAAGTTGTTTGGAGAACCAGATATAGTCAACTACATAACGATTCAGAGAATAAAATGGGTAGGCCATCTGTGCAGGATGAACGAAAGCCGTACAACAATCGGCCAAACCATTTTGCACCCAAAAAAGAGGGAAGCCTAAACTCAGATGGTTCGACTGCGTTGAAAAGGACTTGAAAACTTTAAAAACTGCGAACTGGATGTCTCGAGCCACGGATAGGAGATCCTGGAATTCGATACTGAGGAAGGCAATGCTCATCCTGTGCTGTCAAGCCATTGAAGAAGAAGAAGAATGTACTTTCTCGCAATAGAATATGCCTAAATGGACATGAATTGAAACTATATGTAAAGCAAAATATGAGGAGTTGCAAATGGAAAAGTTGCCGTAAAAAAAAGAGCCGTTGATCTCATACTTAGTTTTGTGGTTCCAGAGCACCATTCTTAACAGCCTTGCATTTCATGTACTGTTAGGCAGAGGAATTAACATCTCATAAGTGGTGAGATAAACAGCTAAATATTTTTCAAAATACTAAGATAGACTAGAACAATTATATGAGGTATGCTTGTTCTCTCAATTTCATTCGAAAACAAAAAGGACGAATTAATGTGGTCCTGGAAAAATATTCGAAATTGGCGAGAGCTTATTCGTATGGAAAAATACTCGAAATTGGTGAGAGCTTATTCGTACGGAAAGATGTATGGCTCCTCACCATCTTTGAGCCTTTTCCTACGTAATTCATTTTGCGAAAATCATATGGAAAAGACAAGTCATTTAATTTCATATTGAAAGCAATCTGTAAGATATGAACGAAAGAAATTATGGGCGAGTGACTGTAGTTTAGCGATCATTTTTACGTCGTTTTTTTCATCAAAGTAGCCGTGGAAATCAATGTGTACTAAAAGAAATTTATAGTTATTGTCAAAATAAATCCTAACTTCTAATTAATTTGTTCTTATTTTCAAATTTGCATTTTAAAAATTTTTTTATTAAATTTGAACGTTGCTATTTCATACTATGTTAGTAATTTGCTTTACAAATTTTTATAAGACATTTGAAAACAATAAATAAGTG
>JAPDSC010155181.1:75288-91076 GCA_026290005.1 Latrodectus geometricus
GAAATTAAACTTTGGACTCTTAATTTATTTTCTGTTTCGTAAATCTGGGTAAGCGATACATTATATTGAGCACCAGCTAATTGTCTATAAAGTCCAAATCGTTCTTCTAAAGAATCGGTTTGCAACTTTCCAGTCAATAGGAAATTCATATTCAATTTTTTTGCACAATAATTAACAATTTCAATTATAGCATTGGTGGTGTGAGTCAATGCTAGATGAGTCTCAAAGCTTAATTTTCCTGTGTCTGAAGAAAAATGTTTCCATTTCTCAAGCCACAAAGAAAAATTTTGCAAAAATATTAATCTAACATCTGATGGTAAATTAGTAAGTGGTTGTTGATACTCATTTTTTTTTGCGATTCCCTTATATAATGTTCTTACATTTACAATATCCCACCATATTGAGATCAGTTTGATAAATGTTGCTGTTCCTTCATAATTTAATAAGTCATAAATGGGACCTGCAACTTTTAGTCCTTCAGAACAATGTCTATTAAAAACTTGCAGAACTAATTTCACATTCTGTCTTTCCATATTTGAAGGACATAAAGATTTTGTTGTTAATGTGTGACAATACCTAACTATATTTGTAGATTCAATTTCATGTAATTTTCTTAGAGTATTAAAAGAAGCAGTATTTAATTTTTCCTCAGAAACTGGGCTACAAAAATCAGGAAAATAAAAAGCTTTATCTGAATTTTTTTGGTTAAGCCAATTATTTCTAATGTTTTTTAGTAAATGTACTGTATCAATAACAAAAAATAAAGGCCTGTTATTATCAACGGGATGATTATAATTAATTTTTAGTTTGGGGGGATTTGAAAACTGGGACATTGCCTTTCTATTAATGGCATTGTTATCACTACTAACACATATTATTTTAAAACCTATATTTTCTAGTCCAACTATTATTTTTAATAAGAATGCATGCAGCAAATCTCCAGAAATAGTCTTTACAGGATATATATGTACCACATCTTTATATACTGATTGAATGCTTTGAAGCATAAAGACATAACAAGTGGCAGCCACATCATTAGAATTTGCAGCAAAACCAATCACATTACCACCTTTATACTCTACAGCAGCTTTAAGATGAATTTCATCCATCATTAAAACTACTGTCTTATCATTTTCATTTAAATGTATACATTTATCCTTAATGTAAGATAAAAAAATTGTCAGAGCTTTGTTCATTTAAGGGATTTGCTGCATAATTAATAAATAAACGTTTTAATGTGGCGGGATGAGGCAGTATAATAAAAGAACTATTACGTAAAAATTTATAAGAATGAGGCGATATGGAGTATAGCAAAGCACAAAGGATTAAAAAATCAGGAGAATATCTCCGATGATGCTTCGAACTTTGTAATAATAAAATTTGTTCTTTGATAAAATCCAGTAAATTTTTGTTATTCATATTGACATTTTTTAATTCATCAATGATATGTGCAAGTAAATTAAGTAAATAATCTCTTCTTTTATCATCAACAATACCTTTTTCAATAGATTTTAAAATATCAAGTATAACATTAATATTGTTGGTAGTCATTGGAAAAGTATAATTATCTAATTTGTCAAGTTTAACACTTTTAATTGTACTTACCACAGATAAAGATTTGTCTATGGTGACAGCTGCTTCTAATACTGGGCATGAGGCAGATGTTACAAATAAAAACATGACAAAATTATCATCTTTTATGACATGCCAGTTAGAATCGATGATAAAATTTTCTAAACAGTTCTTTAGTTCATCAAAGGAATTAAAAGAAAATTTTTTTTCGTATGACTCTTTAGTCTTAAGGCTTTCTTGAATAGCGGCATATAAATTTTTATTTTCCAGTCTCAATTTTTTTAAATCGGGCTCCTCTCTATGGCTTTTTAATGTAGAAAGATAAGCAGGACAATTTGGAAACTTGGATGGAACAGCACTGGCTTTTAATTTGGGATGAGGTAGAGAAACACTAATTTTTTTCCCAGATTTTTCATCATAAATCTCCGACAGCCTCTGAATGTCCGTTTCCATGAAATGAACTTCACAAATCTATGGAACAAGAAATAATATGAGAAAAAATATCCAAAATTTGTCATTGCATTCATTTACAAGAAGTTAATATAGTATTTTAATTAGAAGATAAAAAGTTGCTTAACAAATTATTTTGTATTTAAAGAATTTGAAAAATTATTAATTTTCAATTAATTTAGTAAAATTCTTTGATCTATTAAATTTTTATTTAAGTAAATTCAGTTTAAGGATGTAAAATGTATTTTTTCGAATAATGTCATAAATCGTTTCTAGTCATAAAATAAATAATACACGTTGCAGATTGATAAGTCAATGTGAAATCAAATGGAAAATTTTTATTACAATTCTATTACTTACGTATGCTATTACAAATTCTACTACTTATTACATAAAAGAAATTTGCAGTTATTTCTTATAAATTGTTGACAGATGAATATTTTAACTTACGCAGTTATAAACTATTTAAAATAAAATAGGAATATTTAATCATTTGACACAAAAATGTTTGTTAAATTGTTACATTAAATTAATTTAAAAAATTAAGACCACAATTATAAAATTTTAATGCTATTAAACAGAACAAATGGATATCAAATCATTCAAATATTTGCATTAAAAATATTTTCAATTTTTATTTTAAAATATAATTTACTTTCATAATTTAACGAAAGATGCAACTTAAATATTAAAAATACAATTGAAACTAGAAAACTCTAACGTTACTACATGGTAAATAAGCACGTTTTAAGTGTTTTGTTTGTATATATGACACTTATTTAAAACAAATTTTACTTTTAAAACACTTCGAAACGTTAAAGTTATACATGAATAATTATTACTATTTATATTAAAAAAAATAAGCAAATAACTTACCCTGGAATTTTTAGTAACATTCAAGTTTTCTTGAGGAATGACTTTAAGCCATTTGTTAAGCATTTCCTCTTCTTTAGGAAATCGAAATACGCTTATTTTTTGATATTTGTCGTAATTACCACGGCAATTAACTATTGAACATTTGTAGGGCATGATGACAATAATATCACTTGAAACTATAAAAGAAATATATTACAGACATAAAGCAACAACACAAATTCACGAGTAAAATGGCGACACTAGAATTGAAACGGGTTCAAGCAACAACAGCTTCGCCTCCAGAGCATGAGTCATACAGAAGGGGAGATAGTGGTGCTACGGCTTTCACTCTAGGAGGTGTTGCCACGCCCCACCACCACAAACCCGTTTATAGGGCGGGCCACATTCATCCATCATCTTAGGAAAGGACAAGAAACACACAGAGAGAGAGAAAGTACATCCATGTCCGAGCCGGGATTTGAACCCAAGTCCTCTCCATCCGTAGTCAGTTACGCTAATCACTAGACAGGTTGGGAGGCCTGTAGTGTATTTTAAGTGCATGATTTTAAAATGTTTTTCAACGTTTGCTTTTTTTGGAAGTACCACATTTGAGTTACATATGAGACAAACACATTTCACCCTCACCATAACAAAAAAGAAACCATCTTCCCAAGCATTGTGATAATGGATGTTTTATTTCTCTTAGCACTGGTACCTGGCTGAGTCATTTTGGATGGGTTGCTAAAACAACAAATTATCGTATCAGTGCGGTAGGCAGCGAGAGACCTGCAACGTAAGACAATTAACTGAACTAACTCATGAGAACTGAAACTAAACGGGCTGGTGTGACCGGTAGACTAGTCAATTCGTCGCTTCGCTATCATCGTGCCGGCTACTGGATATAATCTGAGCACCCCACTTTGTGAAGTTGTTTCTATTTGATTCCCCATTGTAAAACGACAAATTCATTGTATTACTTTGCACAATTTGTTTTAGGTTTTAAAGCGTAAATTGTAGAAAATTTTAATTTTAAATAATTCATTAATTCTATGTCTTAAGAGATAAATTAAATTGTTAATATCCGAGGTCATTATCGGGAGGGTCGAGAGGGCTACCTAAAATGTCTTCGCGGTCGACGTCTTGGCCACCCCTGACGTATAGGATTTAAACATCATTTGCATCCTTAAATAAATTCCTCAAAACCTTAGAAGTTGACATTAGCATCTTTGGTCATTTTAATGAAGCTAAAACGCTTAGTTAATCTTGATTAACTAGAGTCATAAATTCATGCCCTGAAATATCATATTCATATATATATAAAGATTTTTTCTAAAAATTAGAAAGCAGATCACTTCAGATTTGAATGTATCTAAAATACCCTTATCCTGATGGAGCAGAAGCTTTTTACATGGTATGTAACTCATTTTTCTCATGCAATTACAGAGATCGAAAATATCTTTTGTGCCTCAAAGTAAATAATTTAAAATCTGACATTTTACAAAAATTTTCCCAAATTATTGCACTTTTGATGAAAGTTAAATTTGTGTGAAATTACTCGATTAAATCAGAATGCAAAAAGTGATACAAAAGGAAAAATTGTTAGTTCAGATAATTTTTTGATTATCATGGAATAGTTTGAAGAATTTCATTTCTTAAATGTTTTAAAAATAATATCCAATTTCTTAAGAATAAATTTTTTAATTTCATTGCTTTTTTTTGGTAGACTACAAAAGTAATAAAACTTTTTTCACACATTTACATAACATTGTTTATTGCATATAGTTTTATTCAAAAACATCTCAGAATATGGAAGTTTTTAAATCTAACAGAATTGACAAAATTTGATATACTATTTTTTAAGGAACATTTAGAGTTAGATAAATTTATTTCAGATCTAAATAATTTTTTATTGTATGTTTTATAAAATTTTATTGGATCTAATATCAAAACAAGAACAAAATTTTATTAAATTTCAATATAAAAAGATATGGTCACATAAAAAGTTAGATTTTATATTTCTTACAAAAAAATACACCTTCTATTGTCAAACTAGTTAGACATAGATTTTATTTAGTATAAGAGACTTTCATTATTAGAAACAAACGAACTGTGACAACAAATTAAAAGAAATAGATGTGATTTTAATTACCCAGTAAAGCCAACAACCTTTGCACACAGAAATCTGTATATTATATAATATCTAAAATTATTAAGTATTCAAGCAATTTTTTGGTTTTCCTTATATATTTGATGGTATTTAATAAGGTCTTTTTTCTCTAATTGATAAAAATCAGTAGTTCATAAAATGAAACAATTGATAAAATTTAGCTACTAATTACTGTAAATTTACTAATCTCTGTAAAAAATTTTGTATTTTCTACTGAATGTTTCAATTATTTTTAACTTAAAATTCTTGAGACCAATTTTATATATAGAATTTTATTAATAATATGAAATGAAACAAAACTTTTGCAACATTTTTCAAATTGCTAATACAAATAATCTTTTTATTAAGTCTTAAGTTGTACTGAAATATTAATATAGAGCATTCTTTGTACTTTATTTAAAATCCATACATAAAATCTCCTTTTAAATGGCCAATATGATTTCTACAGGATTAAAATACATAAAATGAATACAATTAATTATTTTTATTTATTGTAAAATGAATTAGTTAAATAAACATTAAATGACAATGATTCAATGAATGGAATACAATTTTAAAATTTATACAGATATATTTACAAAATATAAGAAAAATGATTTGATAATTTTAATCTAATTCTTCTGGTACTTTTTTATTTAGATGTAATTGTCTTCTTTCATGCCCAAGTTATTCTATCACATAACCAATGCTTTCAAGCATGATGTAATATTAATAACATTCTAGCATTTACATTTTTTAAAAAACTATTGATTTCCTGAAGAGTTTTGTTGATTTTGACTTGATTCGTTTTCGGAAACACACAAACTGGTATTTTGGACACTTTCAACACTTTCCTAAAAATGAGAATTTCTTTTAATTTCATTTTCAACTAAGTATACATTAAGTTTTTAAATAAGTTCAAGACAATATGAATAAACTTTTAGAATTAAAACATTCATTATACTTCTTAGCCATAAACAGAAAAAAAACTTTTCATGGGTGAAAACTTATAATATCAAAGTTTAAATTAAGTTATTTAAAATTCACCTTTATAGCAAATGATATACAACATTCAAATAAACAAAAGAAAAAATATAATTTTAATAAAAAAAATTATACTGTGTGAATATAAAAATAAGAAATATATCAATTCCCCTAATACTTCATAATTTAAGAATCAGTAAACTTAGTTATACCTTTTATTTATCCTATCCATTAATATTTTCTAGATATTGAAAGAAGCCTCTGCATAACTCACCTACACCTTTTGGATGGTTTTTAATTTTTACGTTGATGCCTTATTATATTATTGTTGATAAAAATCAAACACTTTCTCTCAAAACATAATGGTATGCTAGGATATTTTTATTAACAGAACAAAAATCTTGCCACATATTTATTTTTATATCAAAATTTAAAAATATTAAAATAACTTCTTTATTGATCTCTTCTTCTATCAATCAAGAAATGAGTAATTATTAAATATAAATGTGTTGTAAATTACTTAAAACGAATATATGTAGTTACAGATTATAGAAGAAATATTATATAAACAAAAAAATATTTTTTTCAGATTTTCAGTAAGGATATTTTTTTATATTTCATAATTTTCTTTAAATAATAATTATTGAAATTATAATAATAAATTAATTTATGCTTAATTATTTTTCTTTGATAAATTACATTCTTTATTTCCAACTAGACTTGTAAACAGATTTTGAGCTAAAATAATTTACAGATATCTTTATATTTTTCAATGTCTAAAAGAGATGAGAAAAAATTGCACTGTATAACATCATAGTAAAGTTACACTATCACTAACACTGAATTTAGGTTTTGTCGTCTACCATGAATATAAAATGTTAACTTTTTTCCAAGGGATTGAAATTGAAAAACTTTTCCCACCACTATTGCAATCTCTGTAGTTATTAAAGTATCTGCAAAAAAAAGAACATGATTAACTTCGTCTATATTTTTTCAAACCAGTTAACTATTCCCGCTGCTTGCACTTCTCAGTACTGCATTCATTATATAATGATGGAAATTTCTTACATTTATAACTTGTTAAATACTTATGAAATAGGAAATAAAATCATCATTCTAGTAGAAATCAACATTTATTAATACTTAAATTATTTAAATTTAGAAGGTAACAAAATAGTTGTCTTCATTTGGACCTATTAAGAAACATTAGGATACAAAATTTATTGTAAAAGATACAACTCATAAAATTCTGAAGAAAGGTATAACTTTATTTGAGTTTAACAGCAGTAGTATGTAAAAACTGGGACTTAAGAAAAATTTCGTTTTATTATGAATGTCAGTAAATTACTATTATAATTTAAAAATAAAACATTTTATTCTTTGAACAGTAAAAGTAATGAACAATATAAATTCTAATCCTAAACTAATAGTGGTAAAAAATAACTTGCATATATCCTGCAAAATGTAAAGAAAAAAAACTTTTAAAATTATATAGATATTTCTTAGCAAAATGTTTGGAAAGAAAAAATTAAAATTTATATGAACAAAGGATTAATTTCTATCACTAAATATATAAATTTAAAAGAATAATTATTAATCACCAACATGTTTAATTACAGAAAATTTTTATGATAACCAGCTTCAAATTAAAAGGAGATAAGAAAATAATTAGTTTAGTGAATTAGAAAATATTTAAGAAAATGTAATACCTGTAGATGGATACATAGATTTTTTAATACTGATTCCAAATTATTATAATATTAGATGTTTTAACTTCTAGAATAATAATTATGTAAAAACAATTTTTCTTACATTTACAGGATTTTCAGATTTATCAACAGGTAATTCATCAGCAATACTTCCTAATAAAATTATACTTCTATGCAGAACTTGTAATAATCTATGAATAAGAAATTGATTCAGTTGTAAAAATATTTTATGCTAAAAATACTTTTTTTTTTTATTTTTCTATAAAACATTTTACATATTATTTATTTGCAAAAGTGGAAAAAAAAAAATTACCTCATATTTCATAAAATTCATATTTATTAGGAAAATTTAAATTTAAAAACACATGCAATCATTGACTTTTTAAAAAATCAGTTGTTTTAATCCACAATATATTCTTTGAAAATATACATATAAGTTTATTATTATAGTTTTACAAAACAGCATTTCATAATTTCAGGATTAAGAATAAACTTAAAAATTTATAAAATAAAGTTTTAATATAATAAGCAATACTTTTAATTATATTTTACAGAACAGAATACATATAAAAATAACTTTCCCACTTAAAAGTTTCAAATGTCTTCAAATAAATTTTGTCAACAAATAAGCTAATATTTTTTATGATGCACAATGAAAAATATGAATTTTATTTAATTTTGGAATTTAAAGAAGTCTTAAATGCCATGAATGAGTAAGCCTAAAAAGCCTTCACTGTAGAGAAACCTTCGACTATAGAAATCTCACTGCAACATTGACAAACCCAATTTTCATGCAAAGCAAAATACAAATAAGGTAAAAAATATATGCAATAAATATCTTGCTTTTTTCAGAAGATATATAATTATACTAGTAAAACTATTCCATGAGTAACATTCCTTTTGTCTGGATTGTTTAGATTTTTTTGACATATTAAATTAATCTTCAGATAATTGATGATTTTCTATCCTAAGAGTTGTTCAAGTATTATGCCAGAGCATTTGAAAATAGGACATTTTTATCACTCTTCTTTCTATGTAAACAAATACTTGATTGTATCCATCATAACTCACAATATTTCCATTTACCTCTTTTCAATTTTTCTAAAATCATCAGTAAAAGATTCAAATTAACTTACAAACATAACAATTTCTTTGACTAAAAATGTAAATTATAGAGCATTTATATTCATAAAACTGTATCATAATTAACTACAAATACATTCTTAAAAAAATTACAACTTTTCAATTTTTGCACAGATTTTCCATAAAAATTAGCCAATTAGTGAAACAATTATTACAATGTTATTTGTGATATTCAAATAATTTAATTAATATGTGATCATTTTTATCTTGAATAAAGAGAATCCTAATATGTTAATATACAGAAAATATGGATACCATTCATATTACTCAATCAACATTTATTTTATATTATATGTACATTTTTAATCATGAATTAAACAAATTCTCAAAATAAGTCATTACAACTAAAATTTTCAACTATGAAATATTTTGATTTCACTAAAGATTTTTAAATTTTAACCAAACATTAAAAGTGATTATATAAATAATAATTTTAAGTGTCTAAACTAGAAAAAAGTAACTCTCACTTTTACAATCTGTATAAAATAAAAAAAGTAAACAAAATTAATATAGATGAGTGGGAAATCTCATATTACTCATGCAAAAAAATGTCAAGTCCCTTGAAAAAAACATTAAAAAAGTATTTTCATGAATAAACAAAATTTGGAAATTGTTATTAATTTATGCTTACTGGTGGACTTCCACAGACTTTCCTTTACTCTGGTAACATTTGATTGCTTGAATTAGCTGATTATTTTCTTCTAGCATCTGGAAGGCAAATTTTGATAAGCAAGAAGAAATATTGAAATGTATTTTAATCTTAATTATTCAATATACCTGTAACTATTTAAAAAAGTTTTATCTTAGAATCTTAATCTTCAGAATCAACTAGTATGGCTTAAAGAGAAAAATCTGATACAAGTATGAAAAGTGATTGAAGAGCAGAAAACTGAAAACATTACATTTTAATGCTATCATTTTAAAATTACTATTTTAATATAGAAAGATATATAGTCTCAATTTAAAGGAAAAACTTGTAGGAAAGATCTAAAAAGTTTAAAGGAGAAATTCAATGTGAATCTCAGGATTAAGCAACACATTTGTGTTTAAAGGAAGCAAAGAATTACCTCACTAACCAATCTCGTTTCTTTTAAAAATGCAAAGTTTATTTTGATGTATCAACAAATATTCTTCTCATAATATATATTAAAAATGGATATTATTTAATGACTAAAACCAAAGAAAATAATCTTTATTTTTTTAACCATATAAAGCTAATTGGTAAAATATCTTCATGATTTTTATAACCTTTTAAGATCTTGAAGTTACAAAATTTTTAAGATTAAAAGAAAAATCTAATATGATGGCTATCTGTTTATGAAGACAGCCTAATAAATTTTTTTCAGGATATTTTTAAAGGCCTTCATCAAAGAAGTTGACTTAAATTCAAATTAACCAGTTCTATTCAAGGAGATTCTAATGTCTACATGAAGATCAAGAATGCTTATAACAGACTGGTTTAAAGACTTCTTGGATAGGTGAGAGCCCATCTGACACTCTCACACTATTGAACAAAAATATTAACATTTGTATATGTATAAACATATATATATATACAAGTAGTTATCAAAATAATGGAAACACCTTAGATTTATAAAGAATCTATTACTGGTAAGATGTAAGATTGTTCAACATGCTCGTTCCTGGAATTCATCTTGGAATCGATTCATCGAATCAATTGCTGAATAGTGTTAAAAAAATATTGCACCATTCTTTGAAAAGATATAGTGAAATTTTAGGGAAAGAACTTGGAGGGATGTATCAATTACAAAGAAAACAATTTGTATCATAGGATGAATCTGGTCAGTTAAAATTTCTCTATACTTCCCTCCAATGATAATTTATTTAAAGTTATGTGAATAGTGCAATAGACAACTATGATATAATAGTCCATATTATGACTGTTTGACAGTTAGTTGGAGGCAATCACAATCATAATTGTGCAAAATGTAAGCCAAACATGCAACCATCCTGCTGTAAAGAAAATGTGACACACAATTTGGTAGAACATGAAGTAATGTATTGTGCAACATTGTCTGTCACATTTTTTTGTCTTATCAATTGACCTGGTTTCGTAAGTACCACACCACTGTAGACAACTATGATAAATGGATTGGGAATTATTGCTCTGACATTAATGTTTTGCTCAAGAAGGTGCCTCTTAACTGTAGCCATTGATACTGGAGAATTCAGATGCTGATTGAGCATTGTGGTCATTTTTGATGTAGTTGTTAGTTTTTCAGATATAACAATTCATTTCAGTACCAGCTGGTCTCATTCACTTCTCTTTCCATCCACTATGTTGCTTCGCCGAGCTTGCAGTTCTACACTGTATGTATGTATGTGTATTTAACTTTTGACACCTTATCTCAAGCAATTGAGCTACGAAAGTTGTAATGTTTTGTGATCATGCTTTCCCAAGCTAAATAGGTTCCTATACATTGGCCTCTTTGAAAAGCTGAGAAGTCCAACATTTTAATCGTTTAAAGAAAATTCAAGAATCAGAAATCTCAAACAGAATTACAATATACTAACAGAATATGCTTCTATTTAAGAAGAAACTAGTGCTAAATTTTTAATACTTACAAAGTACATTCAAAAATGTCACTTTTATTCACAGGTACTTCTATGGTCTCCTGAGTGTGTATATATGTGTACAGTTAACACTCGTATAGCATAGTGGAAAGTTCCAATTAAATACCATATTATGCAAAATCAGTTATAGAACAGTTAGTTAATACAAAAGTTATGTCCTGAAAATTGATAAACAAACATTTTTGAATCCACATAAACTAGGATATTCTCAAAAACATGTCTAATATAAAACCAAAAAACATAGAATAAATATTT
The DNA here is from genome assembly GCA_026290005.1 of Latrodectus geometricus. Taxonomy (NCBI): domain Eukaryota; kingdom Metazoa; phylum Arthropoda; class Arachnida; order Araneae; family Theridiidae; genus Latrodectus; species Latrodectus geometricus. The sequence goes on from JAPDSC010155181.1 coordinate 86,998, forward strand.
CTGTTTATTGTTATGTTGATTTATTTCTTTTTCATCAGCAACAAGAACATTTTCTTATGTAATATCTTCACTTTCTGAATTGTTTTTTTCAGTTAGATACTTTGTAATTACAAAATTTTAATTTTGTTTTGCTCTTATTCTTACACGACCACTATAGAACTTGTGATATGAGAATGCACAGTTTACATCTCCCTTTAAAATTTACCACTTTTATTTAAAAAGTCTGCATTAAAGAAATATAACTCAAAATTTTCAGCTAAAGTTAAGTTTTCTAGTTTTTTTAATATTTAACTATTAATTTTAAAATTTTTGGTGATATTATTATGCTAAGACCTTCTCCTGGCCATATAACATAAGACAGGCACCACACAACATTCTAGGCCATACATTAAGTCTCACTATACATGTGTAAACTATGCATGAGACTTTTCTATTATCGATTAGGAATAAAATCATAAATGTGTAATTTATAACTTGTTTACATATATTTATGCAAAGTATGAAAGTGTGTGTATTGTATTTCCATTATTATTTTAAAAATAAATATATTAAGGTAGAATTAAACTGTTATAAGATGCTATGTTGTTGGAAATATATAAAGCCATAAATTTGTGATCCACATTACAATATTACTCTTAATTTAACACATATCATTTGCTAACATTATGTGAGTTAATTAACAGGAACTGCATAAAATTTTAGATAACATGCACACAATAATAATATACATTTTTTTTATAACAGCCCAGTGCTTTATGCAATATACTTTTATAATTTCTTTTAAATTAAAAGAATCATCAAAGGTATTTGATCTTTTAAATATGGTTAACAATTTTGGGGTAGGAATCACTGAAATAAAAATAATTAAGCTATTTTTTATTAGCAAAACTCCAAATAGATATGAACAAATTAATACCTTTAATTTCTTTTAAGGTCTTAAGTCAAACTTCAAAATGTTAATTTTTCTTTTCTTAATACCAAAAATATATGCATTTAATTTTTTTTTCCAATTCCAATTTAGTGTAATTTTCCAAAAGGAATTTTCTAATCTTTTATTTTGAATAAGTAAATAAATATTGATTAAAAGTATGCATAAAAGTAGTTTGAAAAAAAAAGATCACATCATAACACTAATTTATATTCTGTAAATTTATATATATTGGTGTAAGAAAAAAGTAAATATGAACATTAACAATGATAAAAACATTCCAGATATCACAAATGTCAGGGAAACAAATCTTATAAGTATTACAAAATTAAGTGCCAGAAAAATTATAATGACCAATGAAATTCTAAACGAATATTATTTTCTTTAAATTGAAAAATTATTTTTCAATATTACAACATATTTTGAAACTTTTTTTAATAATTAATTTTTTATAAACTGTAACATAAATATTTTTTAAGTAATAACATAATTTTTTATGAAAACAATTACAAGATAGAATGTTAACAATACAGAACATTAATAACATAAATTCATTTTATGCTGGATTTTTCATATTTTTATGCAAAGTATGAAAGTGCTAGAGTATGATTCACTGAAATGAAGAAATAGTACTTGAGTATAAGCAGACCCTGTATCATTTAAGTTTAAAATAAAAGTGTTGACATCAATAGCTTTAATTTAAATCTTCAGATACTATATTTAATATTTATGTTCCTGTAACTATTTTAAAATCACTGTTTATAATTTAAAAATAATTTTAAAAAATGAACATCGAAGATGTTCTAAGAAAATAATATCTGACACAATAATAACTAATACTAGAAATAATAATTTTAAAAACATTTAATGTACGAAATATGAATTTATTTACTCCAGTTAAGGCAATAGTAAATATGGAAATATGTATTTAATGCATGCAAAATAATTTTATAAAACTATACATTGTTTATAAATGCTTCTTTTAGTTTGAAAAATAATAAAATTCATAATTTCAGCAGAACTTTAAGACATTTTTTGGCAAAAAAGTGCTTAAATATTATGCTATAGTATATAATATTTAATATATCTTGTACTTTGAAAGATAATATTTCTAAAGAAAAGCTAGCAAACTTTAGAAGCTCAACAAATTAGTTTAAGAGTATTAAAACTTATGTTAAAGTGACTAAAAATTTTCAAACACACTTTAAACAGAAAATAATAATAACAAATTATAAATAAGAAAAACAATGCATTTATCTGTTTATTATTGAAAACTGTGAATGATTTGAAAGAACAAAAATGAATTTCATAATCAAGCTGTCTGTCCATGAGCAACCACTAAACTAAAAACACAAACGAAAAATATAAAGTAAAATATTCAACATAAAAAAGTGTAAATCCTTTTAAAAACTAAATATAAAATAAATATTGGTTATAAAAAATTAATTTAAGAAATGACATAAATGTAGCATCAAAAACCAAAATAGAAAAATTTCAAAAAGATAAGTTTAGAAATTCATTAAAATTAAGAAATAAAAGTAAAATTTTCTATTATAAAATTCACAATTAAACACACTCAATTATTCTAATAATGATGTAATTTTATAATTGTAATTACAAATTAAGGACTAGAAGTGTGATTCCCTCATGGTATGATAGCATGCTTAGTTTAGATATAAATTTTCTATTACCTTTTACAAAAATAAAATATTAATCATTCAATGTTTGCAATAAATTTCTATTAAAATCTTTTTAAGAAATTAACATTCTAAAAAAATAATTTTTATAGAATGTCAGAAATAGAGATAATTATTTCAATTATTCCTGTAAATAATGTATTTCACCATATCTCAAATTTAACGATAATTCAATGTTAAAATTTTTACTCAAGAAACAAAATTTTATATATTTTATTAGCTATAATGAAACAATTATAAATTCTATATATTTTACATAAAAAATAAATCAAACTTATTTTTAAATGATTATTAAGCATTTATATTGCTCTGGTTTAAGTGATGTTTTACAATTAGTAAATATTTGGTAAAAAAAATGTTTTTCACAATATCAAAATAAAAATATGCTATTTCTTTTAGTGTTTCTAATTACTCTTTTTCTTATTTCTTATCTAGGTCAATAACCTGGGTCCAATATGCAATATAAATATTGAAAACAAAAAGAAATTGGCAAAATGTTTATTTAGAATTTCAGGGGTCGGAGTACAGGATTTTTTTTTTTAGGACACTATTTTCAAGAAATATCAGGACATTTTTCAGGACATATTTCAATAATTAAAGAAAACCAATGTTACTTTTACATATTAATTTCTGTTTTATGCATAAAACACATTTTAGAAAGGAATAAACTATTTAATAAATTCTGAGTTTTTTCATTTTTAATACAACAATATGAAAAATAATACAGAAATTTAAACTTTTTATACTGAACATTTTCTGAAAATTAATAAGTTACATGATAAATGCTTTAAATTAACAGTTAATTTATGTATCATTGAATAATGTTCATTTTGAACTAAATGCATTAGCATTTAATTCCAATAATTTAATTTGCACTTTTTTAATAATTTGCACTTTTTTAATTTATCATTCACAGATGCAATTTCTGCATTAGCAGCAGATAGCATCATTTGTCCAACTTTCACATCACTCATATTATAATCACTGACAGCACATGCTATTTTTTTAGTTGCATCACCCAAAAGTTTTTGAGCTACACACTGATTATCAAGCAAATTTTCTTTTTTTCCTCAAGTTCATTAATTTTTTTTAATAGGTGCGATTGTTTAAACTTTTTTTTCACTAGTAGCTTCTACATCTTCCTCATCCTTTCTTTTCTTCTCTAATTGTGTCTTTTGATTTTTCCATATATCATGCATATTCTGCATGAGATTTCTGAATATAATGCATCATTTCTTTGGTATATGGAATGGAGGAAACAGAATTGCCATGCATTCGAATAACATCATGACAAATCCGTAAACTTTGAACGGTTAATTCCGATAAAGAAGCTCTCTCCTTTGTCACAACAGAATTGTTAGTTGAAAACCCTCTTTCTGGTTGGGAATTTACATTCAATAACGACAGACATGCTTTAACCACTCTAGAAAGAGTAGGATATTTTATATAACCAC
>JAPDSC010155192.1:0-31959 GCA_026290005.1 Latrodectus geometricus
AACTCAGCTTAATTTGTGGAATTAAATAGCTTAAAAAATTGTGTGTACTTTTTATTTTTTTAAATCTACATATATAAGAGAAATGAAAACTACATTTTTTCTTTTCAGAAAAGATTTTCTATGTAGATTTTTATCATGAAAAACTAAGTTTCAGAAAAACAATTTTATATACAATCACAAAAATTTTTATTTAATGAATTTTAAATAAATTGCATAATTAATTTGTGTATATTTCATAATATGATAAGTGAAATGTATAAAACTTAAAATGTAGTGCTCTGATATATATATATATATATATATATATATATATCACCGAAAAATATCACTAGCAAAACTAAAACCACCTTCAGATTTTGATAAATCATAAATATATAGTCTGTCAATCACTGAACGCTTCCTCGCAGCAATTTCTGATTAGAAAAAAGTGGCTAACATTGTGAAGTTAGAATAATAACTATCAAAAATCTCAAATGTCACAGTTTAGTGGGCAACTGACGACAGCTGTTCATCAATGTAAACGTCGGGGAATGAGCCATTAGAGGGTTAAAAAAGAGGTTTTAATATAGTCAATAGCCGAGAATTTGACAGAAGTTTTATGGATATTTAAATTAACCCCCAAGTTGATTGATGCAACGAATATATATATAACGAATTAATTATCATATTCTCTTTTAAAAATTTTTGACATTAAAATGAGATTTTATTGAATTATTTTAAACACATTGTAAAACAATAACACATCATATAGTTCGTACTAAACTATATGATGTGTTATTGTCTGTTTTACTGATTACCTGTTATCTGAATCTGTTACTCGAATTCTAACAGAATGATAATTTCACAATTTTACTATCTACGAGATTCTCTTTTAGGAAATGCACTCATCTCCGAGACTGTATTTAAGCACTACTAAACAAAACAAAAATTAATTACAATTCATGCCTGAGATTTATTTTTATAGAAAATTTTTGTTTCAGATGTTCTCTCTCTTTCTATAATGATGTAAGTATTTGATCTCTTGTTAACAAAAAGTTAGTTTTTCTCTTAAAAAGAAATATTTCTTCCTATCTCTTATTCCGAAAAAAAAAGTGAGCGGACACTAACCAGTTTCATTGAAATATTGCTTTATTCATTAATAAAAATTCATATTTGAAAGTGAGAATTTTCTAGTAATATCTATAGATATGTCGTGGCAAAAATACATAAAATATTTTATGGACATGGTAAAAGGGTTTTTTTTTTTTTTTTTTTTTTTTTTTTTTTTTTTTGGAAAATTAAAAATCAAAAAGTAATAGAAACGTTATCTCACAAAATTCTTCGTACATTTCGAAGAAATTTGAACGTATATTGAAATATTTATGTCATTTAGTATTTTGTAGGATATTTTGCAGCATTTACAACAGCTTTCAAACATCAGGGCATAGAGTTTATCAGTTATTTTGTAATATCCGCATCAATATTCAGCCATTCTTCCATCATTACAGTTTGATTATCGTATAAATGTCGTGCCATTGCACTCTAACTTCTACCTCTCTCCAAATGTATTTTATCGGGTATAAATCTGGTGACTGAGGTGGTGTTTTCAGAACTTGTAGTCAATTATAGCTAAAGCTAAAGTTGGGGGCTGCGTGTTAGATTCATTATCCTGATAAAAAAATAAAGTTATATCCAATATTCAAATTTTGGGTGGATAATTTTATGTATAAATTATCTTTTAAAATATTTAAATAAGGATCATGGTTAATTATACCTTCAATAAATACCAAATTACCTAATCTTGATGTTAACATACACCCTCACACAAGGACACCTCCACCGGCATGCTTTAGTGTTCTAACCAAAGTCTTAGGACTAAGTCCCTCATTTTTCCTTCTCTATACAATTATACTCCCATCGTAACTAAAAATGTTAAATTTGCTTTCATCTGCAAATAAGACATGATTCTAATACGCTTCTGGCTTATTTATGATTAATTTTGCAAAAGAAAGCCTAAGCTTTCTATTTTTTGCACATACGAAAAATTTTCTTCGAACAGATCGCCCATGTAATCCAGTTGATCTGAGAACTCGTCAAACAGTTTCAGATGAAACTGAAGTAGAAAATTTTTCAGTGAATTCAGTAGAAATCTTTACAGCACTCAAACGTGGATTTTTCATCAATTTTCTAATTATAAATCTCCGATCACGTTGAGTTACCTTTGCCGACCAACCACTTCTTACCTTATATTCAATCTGATTTTTTCCTTAAATGTTCGTAGTTTCTTACGACTATAAGTCATTTTTAAATGTTATATAAAATATAATGGCGTAAGTCAGCAAATAAAGAAGTCAAACAATTTTTTAAACTTTACAAAAATAAAAAAATAATAATAAATGCAGGAAAATGATTTTACTTATTGAATTTTACAAAACGAATTGAATTTTTCACGAATACGATAATTTTTGTGACATGTTTTATGATTGCTTGCATTTTTAAATTTAGAAAAAAAAAAATCAATATTAAAAAACAAAAAGTTTGGTTTTATTTAAAATAGTATGAAAGGGATATAAAAAAAATATTGGCTTTATATTCTAGTTCAATTCAAAAGACGGCAGCGTTTTTTCTTCGAAATTTTAAAATGTATAAATACTTTTGAGAGCCACTGTATTTCTATATAACCCCAGAGGAGTAAATTCACCAGATTTAGCAGAAAATAGGATCTTAGCTTTTGGAGAAAAATTGTGACGTGGGAAAATAATAAAGTTTACGTTAAAAAATTACACTTATCATGTTCTATTAAAAACACTGCGTTACTCCACTAACTGAAATCTCCTGTTCATCATATAAACATATAAGCAAATCGTACGAGACATTGAATGCTTGTAAATATCTTTAGTTACGGAATTATTACTATACTCCTTTCACCTGCATTCTAATTCATTTCTTTTCGGCGGTTTATGTAGAAAAGCTTAATAAGAGAGACGCTTCAATAAGATCAAAATAAATACTTTTTAAAAAATAGTGAACATGGGCTCACTTTGATAGGATATCGCATTTTGGAGAATAATCCCAGGTTCAATCGCAGTCACCGTGAACAACTTGAGATGGATGCTGAGTTTCTGTTTTTTGCATTCACGGGGTAGGTGCTTGTTAAATTTAAGGGTGCCCTTTTTGGCGATAATGTCCACTATCTATTAAATGTTCTACAGGAAGGCAATTACGCAGAAGACGTTAATATCCCATAAGCAATCCTCAACGTGGTATCAAAAAAATAAAACAGTGGAAACGTCGAAAAGAGAGGGAATCCGATGTGTCACATATTTTCTTCTAAGCCCAATGATTATCCATAAATGATTATTTTAAAAGGGGAAAAAACACGCCTATATTTTTGAAGCTATCAGAACGATGTTCATCAAAGCATAAGCAACATTAAAGTGAATTAATATCAGTATTATTGAAAACTTGATTTAGATTAATTACAAACCTGTTAATAAACATTTTGAAATAAAACATGACCTATGTTTTAAGTTAACCACAGACCAACATCCTGTTGCATTACTACGCTTTGATAGTTTGCTGTGTGTTGAGAATTGTATGTAACATATATCCAAAACTTTAATGTGTTACACATATTAAAACTTTCGATGTATTATTCCTCATGGATCAATTCAAATCACTTCAAGAAAAAATTTCAGAATTATAATCTATTATAATCTTAAAAACACATTTAGCTGATATAATATATATAAAATTATTAAAAAGAGAAAAGGCACAACCAGTACATTTAAATAAATAAAACATACTGCTGCTTTATTGTAAACAAGTTCTTGAAAGCAATGAATTTTTCAAGCCAAACTTGATTTATCTGCATAATACTGAATATTTTCCACTTTTTAATGAAAAATAAGCATTCGTATTCTAATCAGTTAATCACTGTCAATAACAAAGCAGTTTACATTGATATAAAGAGTTTCTAAAATCTCTCTCTAAACAGTTTTTCTTAATTTTTTTAAAGTCGAAATTGGATGCATAAATTTGTTATACTGAAATATATATTTTATAAGGTTTGAAATTCTGAAACAAAATTCACATGACTTTTCCCTCATTGTTTTTTACCACATGAGAAGAATTTGAATGATTTCAAAGATTCTTTCTTTTAGATTTAGTTTTAAAAAACTTTTAGAATCATTTGAATTCAAATTGATTTCCTTTGGTTTATAATACTTATTGTAATCTTTTACAAACTGATTTATGAGTATATACGATTTTAGAGTCCTTTTTCTCCCCTTTGAGTAACCTATTTGTAATCCTATTAATTGTTATATATAATGATATGATTATTTTTTCTGATAAAGTTATCAGTTAATCACTAAACGCAGTATTTTTTAAAGCCAGTGTAAGTACTTAAGCAATGTTCCAGTTGGCTTAGCTCATAAATTCTCCTTTGTAATTTCGCTATTTTCTTCTTATTATAAATATTATGCGTTATCATCTAACAAGGCTTCTTTATTAAAGTAATTTGCTTTTTGAAATACATAATTGTTGCAAGCGGTGATTTGCACTAAAAAAGTTGGATTATAATAATTTTTTTAGATAACTAATTTTTTTTAAATTTAAATTACTCTGTAGCAATTTACTTGAGATCTTCAAATTAGAATGAATAAACCACAAAATAGTTATCATGTTTAAATTTACAGCAGTAACCTCGTGCATACTTATTTTTATCACAGTTTACTTTCATGAATTTATTTTATTTATTAATTTTTTGAGACAAAACTTTGTAAATTCAAATTATAAAAAAGGTAGATTTAAATATTTATGTTATGAAATTTCGTGACTTAAAAACACTCATGCACAAAAAAGTAAATTAAGAACACTTGTAAAAATTATAATATTATTACATAAAATTTTAATTTTCCTTATAATGTAACACAATAATTTATTAAATTGAAAGGCATAATTTTTTAAAAATTTTTTTATAAAATTTGTTTGATTAAAGAAAAGAATTATAAGGTTATATTTTCTTCTACAATAACGAAATTCATATAACACACATTCATTTTTAGTTAGTAATCTAAATAAGACAAATAATTTATTTTTGCTTTTAAGAGATCTAGTATATATCATTTAAATCATTTAATATGAATAAAATAACATAAATATTAAGAAATAAAATTAATAATTTCATTTATTATTAAAATAATTTTATGAATGTATAAATTCATAAAATTATTTTATTTGATTTATATAGCCATTTCTTTTTCTCTCTATATATAAATAAATTTCTAATATTTTTATAAAAACTTTTATTTATTTCAAAACAAAATTTCTTAAATTTATAAATTTTGGAAATATTTATAAGAATATTTTTTACATTTTATTCTTTTGAATCCAATTTATAATTAAAAGTCTAAATTTAAAATATGTTTTGGAATTTTATAATATTACAAAAATAGAATATATATATATATTTGTTATTTTTTATAACTTTTCAATAGATGCTGTTAAAAGTATATTTCCTTATTGACAATTGTTTGCGATATAATAACAGATTTGGAGACATTTTTCTTAAATTTCACAATTTGTATCTAAATAAATCAATTTATTAAGGAAAAAGCAGTTTTATTTTGTGATGTTCTCGAAAATAGTAAATAAGTATCAAATTGTGTGCAAAATTAATTAACAGTTATTTGAGTTTGAGACATTCATACATATAAAATTCATTGAATCCTTAGTTATGTCTTTGATATTAAACAACGGTAATAAAATATTGTTTTCTGTTTGATACTGTTTAATAAAGATGCACAAATGTTTTAAAGATGCGTAATGGACACGCTACGAGAATTCAACAGTTTAAATTCGGTAAACAGGAAAGAAGAATGCATCATTTGAAATATAATCTTTGTGAGAGTCAAAAAAACTTGACATCGTTTTTCAAGCCATAAAGTGCTGTCCGTAAAAACTGATTCTGCCATTTCACCTGCCAAACGAAGTGCCAAGAGTGGGTGGAAGATTTCACTTCCTAAAAAAGAAATCTACTCGTAAAGTTCATATTTTTTTTTCTCCGTTCTGCATCAGCCATTGTTTGACTCTTAACCCAAATGGTTTGAAGCAGTCTTTGTCAGTGTTCTTTATTCAACACCATGTAAACATACAAAGACTTGAGAGAAAAAATTATAATAGCATATATAATAAAACAATGTTAAGAATGTTTGTTAAAAAATGGAATTGCAATTTTAAGTTAGATTGGAAGTAAAATCCGCTTCATAGTATTTATAAGAAGTAATATATATTTTCTTCTATATATATGAGACACATAATGTGATTCCCATCGGAATTCCTCAATATATATTTGCCTGAGCTTTAATATGAAGCAAGTATCCGTTCATTTATTTCGATTAAGGTTACAAATTACGGATGGAGGATAACAAATAATATCTCCTGAAATATACTAAGATTACAATTATCAAAATTTATTGATGAATTTGTGGTAGTAAACTTTTTCTCTATTTCTTATGGGGAAATGATACATTTTTGCATTTTTAGTTTTTCTATGTTTTATTCAAAGATTTCCAATAACTGAATCGAAATCATTATGATATAAGCTTTTAATTAACACTTAGAATGTTTTTTTTTATCAGACTTATTAAGTTCATAAAACTTATCTACTTACTTATCTTAAAATTTTTGAAAGTTTCTGGTTATATGTAAAACTAAGTTATATGTTTCTTTAAAATAATATACGTATCATCATTATGCCATGAGTCTCATAATATGATTACTTTTACAAACGCATTAACTACAGCCAATAATATAATTTTTAGCATTTAGTGATCTAAAGAAAATAGCTATCTATTTCAGATGCTCTCTCTATGAATTAAGTTCCATCTATTTCTTGTTTTAAAACCTGAATTGATGAAATACGTTAAATTAATGTCTGATTTAACATATTTCATCAATTCAAATTGATGAAATAGGTTAAATAATAATTTTAGGAATATGTATACAAACATCTAGAAATCATTAAAAGATCTAAAATGACAAACAACCATAACTTGTGTTACATTTCGAAACTGTGTGAGCTAAGAAAATCATGATATAAATATAGAAACATTATTAAAATATATTTTTAGCTTTAAATTGCCATTTAGTATTAATTCACTAAAAGACAACATTAAAATATTTTGTTCCAGCATTATAAAATAAGTTCAATTTGTTGATTTCAAAGGATAAAAACAGGTGTTACAAATTTCATTTTACTAATTATTTTGTTTTATCGATTTTTCAAGTATTTAAAAATTTATAAAACAGAATATTATACTTGTTTAGGAGATACACAAGCTAATTCAAATTATACAATTAAAATTATAAATCAATCCAGAGTTGGGTAAATTTTTTTAAGATTTCACAACATACTTTTAGAAAGGAAATAAGGGATAAATACACCATTTTAACTATATACTTTACATTACTTTTATTTTTGTAACATTAAATCTGAAACGTCTGCGAAAATTCTCTAAAATGCACATTCATATATATGCATAATACAATATATACTAAATTCAGTAACTTTGCTTTAGATTCACTATTACTTTAAACCCTTTGACATTTCTAAAATAGACATAATACCCTTTTTTTCAAAACTCTAATTCCTTAAAAGATCTATTTATTTAATTTTATTTTGAATATTTTGTTTTCAGTATTTGTTCTCGTATTAAAGCTAGCTTTGGAATTATAGTTTACCAAAATTACTTAATCTATGTTTATTTTATATTAAAAAAATACTAGCTAATAAAATGAATTATTAGCACTGAAATTGCATTATGACATGATTATTTTTATAAATAATTAATGCAATTTTTTTTCTAAATAAATGAATGAAAATTAAGATACAATAAAAAATATATAAAAGTTTCTCTTTTAATTTTATTTGTTAACCACTCTTTGAATTTTTTTAGAGCAGGAATTCTGTTTATATATATACATATATATATCGCTGTGCCAAATATTAATAATTATTATCTGTTTATTAAAACTGACTATATTAAATGTACATAATTTTTTCTAAAACTGTTTGCAAGTCGATGTATAAGTACAACAAAAATTACGGAACAAGTGCAGCAATTGCAGGCAATTCACCAACAACCAAAAATAAAAATCAAAGAAAAATTAAGACTGAGATTTTTCCATTTCCTATTCATCGTTGAATTACCCTCGTTTCTCAATCTATTTTAATTTTGAATAATTCCTTTGAAATTATCGGGAAACAGTAAATAGAGTTCCCATTTACTTCCTCGGAAGTACTTAATCTTTGACTCTGAGTGTTCCGAAACAGGCGACTGGCGATTTGGGCCTTCGCTCAACTTTGCCAATCCCTTGAATGCAGCGGTCTTTTTCTGTCAAGCGTGGAAGAGAAGGATCCGAGTTTGACAAGCACGTGTTTTCTTTTCGAGTGCTGAGTATGGTAATGACGGAAGAATTTTCATGTTTCACCTGCGACACAACTCAACAGCGGGCGATGTTGACAAAGGGTGTTTCACTTTCAGTCTGACAGTCGATTAAAAGAAGGGTAAAAAAAAAAAAAAACTTTTTATGACATGTAAAATTTTTTTTGTTGTTCCTTCAGTCTTTTCAATTTGGCGTAAATAAGAGCTCCCGCAAAACGAAATGAAGTGCTTAATTGGCACTCTTGGAGACCAAGTGGGAGTGTCTGGGTTTTGGAAAGACACAGCAAGAGACTTATTCATGGTTGAATATATTCAGTTATATTTAAATTGCGTATTCAAATCTTGACAGATGTCGGCCGAGTCACTATTTTGGTAGAGAGTTCTTTTCCCGAATTCTCATTAAAGTATTTCGAACAGAATTGGAAGGAGACTTTTTATTTATTTGTTGCTTGTAATTTAACACAGTATTTGAAATTTATAGAATAAAGGGAAAAAAATAGTAAAAATATGAGACATTATTTTCTCCTGTTTACCATTAGACTATATAAATAAATTTTATTATGTTTCTGAAAAGAATACTTAAAAGTAATCACTATTTTCTGTTTATTTGTAAAATTTTGTCGAGCAGGAAAGTTAGCTCAAATCTCGCCAAATCGATATCAAATCCTTTCATACAGTTCTTTCAACTTTTTCATGTTGTTACATAAAGGTACTTTAGATTTATTACTTTTGTGAGAACAAAAAATACATTCGAATGGAAAAGCTAAAAATACATTTTGGTAACTAAAATAAACCATTACATTTTGGTAACTAAAATAATCGTATTCCATTCTCTTATAGTTAAGTCCCAAATATTTGTCATTTTGTGTTGTAAAAACAATAAATAAATAATTAATAAAAAAACATTTATTAGAATTTTGAACTATATTTAAAGAAATACTAAATGGTTTTTCAAAGTATAAAAACCATGTATTTAATATATAGTTTTCTCAAAAAATCTTATTTTTTGGCATTTTTTTCCCTTTAAATTTTATAAAGTACTTTTATTAGAATAAATTTTTTTATATATATTTTTTCACATAGTCTGCATATTTTTTAATTGATATACATTAACTAACTAAGCAATAGTGACTATAATATTAGTTATTTTCATTTAAATAAGCACTTCAGTTATAAGTGTTTTTGACTGACATCTATAACAATGGAAACAGAAATGTAATTATTTAAATTTAAAAAAAATATTTTTCGTAATTTAGCTTCTTAAGATAACGTGGAATTGTTTATTATAAATATGAAAACTAACTTAAAAATCATATGCTCATAAGCAGATTTGAAATAAACAGGCTTATTAGTAATTGATTGTTTAACGTTATAGGTCAATTTAATTTTGATTATTATGAAAGAATTCAATTTCACGTTGATTCGAATTATGCCATTTTGTTTTAATCATATCAAAAGAGAAAATTTATTAGATAAATTATTTTGCAATAAATTATCAAATTTTAAAATCTTAAAATTTGATTCCATATTTACCAAATAATTCTAGAAACATGTGAGCATCATAAAATAGTCATGAATACATTGTAATGTAAAATTGTTGTGTTTGTAATACGTGACTTTTAAAATGTTCTATTAATCTGGTAAACACAATTTTATGATGTTAGAAATTATGAAATGTTTTTCAATATAGTTTTTTTAGAGGATAAATGTTTCGCTAGTAATTTCTTGCTCATACTTTAATATAAAAAATTGCAACTTATAAAATACTCTTGATGAAACATTACAAAAGCATTTAATTTTATATAATAGTTAAAAATTTATAAAATAAATAATTAATGATATATAAATATATATTTTGTGTAAAATGGATAATTAACTATAAACATATATATATATACATCAATAGATGGCAATAAATTAATAAATTTGGCACAATAATGAATATTACTATTTCTTTATTTTTATATTCATGGAAAAAGAATTTTAATTTTAATTTATGAGGCTGAAAAATAATTTATCTTATTAATTTTATTATATTTTTCATTGTTGATTGTAATCACAATGTTTGATTTTTGACTTTCAAAAATAAATGTTTTAACTTGAAGTTTTGACAAAAAATTAGTTATCAGTTTGCTACTTACAGAAAGGTAGCCAAGAAAAAAATATTTTAGAAATGTTAAGCTGACATTTTTATTTTAAAAATTCTAATATTTTACCATATGAGTTGAAATAGTAATTCTATTATGTAATATTCAACCTTTCATACCTTCACTGGGTTGATAAAACTGAGTACCAAGTATTTTTGGGAGCTAAACTCTGGGAGTTTCATATCAGGCTGACCATCTAACTGAGACGTATGCTTTGCAGCTTAGAGCCCTTGGCCAAGAAAACAGATATGAGCACTGTAGGCTTTGGTCCTCCCAATGGACTGTCTTCTCACAACGTTTTTTTCCTTTTTTTTTAAAGTTTAGTATATAACACAAGGTGTAAATTTTTACTACCCCATATGTGTATTTTTAAATATAATTAGAAAACCAAAATATTTAATTTTTGGAACTTTTTCTTTAATTTTTTTGTTTTGCTATAAATTATATTTAAATAAATAAGAAATATTAACTGAGCATATTATGGTGCATAAGATTTAAAAAGAATGACTTAAAAATCAATAAACATGAATATATATTTACTCACATGAATATAAATTTACTCTGCTTAAATGCATAAACGTATATGAGTTTTTGAGTGAAGTGTATTTAAGTTAGAATTAGTGAAAAATACAGAATATCTTTATATATTTGGAACTAATTATCATGAGTAATTCATTTTTCTTAATTGCTTCGGAGTAATTGGGTTGTACTTTAAAACAAAGCACGTTCTGCTTAATTGCATGCTTTTGTTGTGGATGACCCCAAACATAACCCGAAGCAAGCGTAGGAAAGGAGAAGATTATACTTAACACTTCCGATCCATGTTGTGAAGAATGTACTATCCTTCTTTTCCATATTGATTAATTTGTTGCACCCCACAAGTTGATGGAAATAACAGATGACGTAATTACGTGTTCCACAGAACTTTTCTCCTCTTCCGACTTGCCCTGGCGCATCCCACAAGAACAAAAGAAGTTTCCCGTTAACGCTTATAACCATGTAATGAGAGTTCGTTATGAGATAATACTCATTACTCGGTACATTGACCACGTGCTCGGTTAAAGCTCATTAATAACATATCTGTTGTTATTCCTTCCTTATTAATCAAATACTGATGGTCAATTTAGCAAGGCTTTAAATCTTCGAAAAATTCAGAATTTCAATTTTCACTAACTGTAAAGAAGGCTTTCTTTTTATAGATTAAGAGGTATGTAAAAATTCATTATTTATTTTTGGCTGTCATTCATAACGTCATTTTAATTTTTAGGTTTTAAATACCCCTATTGCACATGCAGTGGAAATTTAGGATGTAAATATTCACGTGAATGGGTAAAACTAAAACTATAATGTTTTTAAAAAAAAATAAATAAAAAAAAATAAATAAAAAAAATAAAAAAAACCCGCGATATAATTTAATAGAAATATTCTTTTAAAAAATGTGAAAAAAATTTATCCAACATTATTGAAATTAAAATTGAGCATCATTCAATACCATTCTAATGTTATAATTTTATCGTTTCTGATCAAGATTCAGAATAGCCTAGCGGCAGGATTGAGTACTTTGAAATGGGAGGCCTTGGAACTTATGCAAGCCGTAGCTGAATAAGAGTAGATGAGTTTTGAATTTCCCCTTTCTACATACATCATTATTCTTCTACATGTTTGGGAGATTTCTGAGTTTCCTACCTTTTTTCAGCAGAATACTACCCACTGTCCGTAAAATGTCCTTCCAGAAGGCTTTTTAATATTAGTCTGGAGAACAAATCTTAAGATAGATCTCAGCTGTAAGATTATGCACGATATTAAGCTATATTTATACATATCAGCACAGATATGTATAAATATAGCTTAATATAATGTGATATATAAAAGTTTTTAAAAGAAACTTAACACATTCTGAATAATATTTCATATTTGACAATGAATTAACTTAGGGAGTTTTGTATTCAATATATACATATATTTTGAATAATTGTTTCTATATTTCTGATTATTTGGCAATTTAATGCAAATAATTTTTATCATTACATTTTTTTTTATATTTCACCTAATTTAAATTAGAGTTAAATGTAGTAAATACATTTTAACTAGCCATACGAAAAAACAAGACCATAACTATTGATTGAATTTTCGTAATTGATCAATAACCATAAAAGAAGCTTGATAGAAGAATAAGTCTTTTATAACAGAAATTATGATATTTTGAACAGGACAAAAGCTTTCTCCCCGAAATGAAGCAAAAACCCCAAATGAGAAACTCAGATCTCAGTAGGACTAAACTCAGAACTTAAAGGTCGCTACTAACAATTATTTTGGTTTGGTTTGTTTATAGAACAAAGATAATTTTTTGTACACGAATAATTAATTTCGTTTATCGCCTTCAAAATATCAATATTTCAATGCTCTACTTATACATTTATTTTCATTTAATTAAGAAAAAGAGGATTCTTAAATCATTATACCATTTAACCTTGAATACTCACGTAGTTTGACTTCGATTTTAACGTAAATTATGCTTTGATAGAGTTTTCAAATAACCCTTAATTAAATTCAGTTTAAAGCAGATATTATCAAAACAGAAGGACACGGAAGGTCGAGAATCAGGCTATAGAATTCTAACATGAATGGCGTTATCTGCTTTGCATTTTTTTTTAACATCCCTGCCATTTTCTTTATTTTTTATTCTTGCACAATTATAAGATTACTTTTTATTATTTATTGGGGCCCATGAAATATATCATATAATAATTTATCATATTAATACAAAAACATGTAAATCAAAATTTCATGTTTGGAACACAAAATCATTAAAAATGTATCCACCATAATAATAATAATAATTGTAATATAATAACATTAACAGTCTTAATCACATATTTATAGTTTTTGTTAGAATGCATATAGTTATGACATGATATTACTCATTATAATGATAAAACATAATTAATATTTTACTCAATGTAAATATTAAATTTAAGAAAATGATTAGAGTACAATTCATTTAAAAGTTATTAGTAATCAAGGATAATTTTTCTTAGTAAAAAGAATGCATAACTAAGCATGGACATGTTTATGACGAGGTAAGCTATTATGAATATCACATCATAATTTGTACATAGTCTCTAGTTTCAGGAATTAAAATAGCATCGCACGAGACTTTGTTAAGATTCTATGTTAAAAAAAGTGACGAATTTCTCTAACAAATCAAAGCTATAAGACAGTTATA
Source organism: Latrodectus geometricus (assembly GCA_026290005.1). Lineage (NCBI taxonomy): Eukaryota > Metazoa > Arthropoda > Arachnida > Araneae > Theridiidae > Latrodectus > Latrodectus geometricus. The sequence continues at coordinate 13,803 of JAPDSC010155192.1, forward strand.
AAATGTGATTTCCACGTCAATATTTTATATCCTTTGCATTTAATATTGTGCTTGAAACTCATGTATAAAATTTTTAAAAAATATTAAGATACTGTATTCCAAAGCATATTTTGCTTCGTTTTTTTAAAAAATATTTTTACTTTTCTAAGTCATTAAAATTATAAAGCAATTAGTACTTAATCTTTCAAGCAGATATTATTCCAAGTTCTGATTGGATAAAATTACTTCATAAATTATTGGAACTTACTATTGTAAAAAATTACTAAATGCAACATAAGAAGAACTATGTTGTGAGACAGATGAAATTGTTCAACATGTTGTAGTATATAATACATAATTCATTTAAGTATTTTTAAAGAATACACATATATGTTAATAATTCAGAGAAACATCAAAACAAAGGGGAAAAATTTGGTACAACCACTCACCTTTGTCGATTCTCTCGAACTACAACTCCAGCAAAATCTCAGAAAAAAAATTTCAGTTCAGTTCAGGTCAAACTACTTTTTTTGAAGTTCAGGGGCTTTATTAAGGGGATGCTCGTTTTCAATGTCATTAAAGACCAATTAAAAAAGACATTTTTTACTTGTGCAGCATTCATCGATCTTTTTCTCAATGTGAAAAGTAAATATTCCTTTTATTAGATTTAATTACGAAAAAGGTTCAAATAGCATAACAAAAAGTATGTTGTGAAATCTAAACTGTTAAATTCATTTTTTATTTAACATACATTTGTTGCATTTATGTAATAGGTTAAAAATTGCTTTATTATTAACTAACTGACAAATTACATAATGGATATTACAGTTTATGCTGAGTTAAATGATGACTTCAAGAAATTGCATGTATACATTAAATTTAATAAAAATTTACCTTCAATTTCTCTTCTAATTTTTAAAAACTTAACCCACAATGGGTAAATTTACCAAATTATTTCTATTTTCCAGAGAGTGAATTTGAATCACCACAACTTAAAGCTTTTTAGATACTATACTGTAATAAATAAATAAAGAAAGTATAACGCATCAGACTATGTCACAAAAATGTGCGAGTTTTCTAAATGATTCATATGAAGCATTTCCAGGCGGTATTAGAATCTAACTTTGGAAATTAGCAGACTAGAGTCATTGAGTTTGCATATAAAGTATTTCATTGTAGAACTTATTAAAGAATTTAATTTTTTTGATCCAAGTATTGAAAATCTTGTGAGAATATATCATATAGTCTCTAGTTTCAGGAATCTTAACTACTACAAACTTCTACGCCTAAGGTCTTAATTGAATCCACAAAATGAAAGCCAGAATGCTAGATATTAAGCAATAAGTTCAGCGGCAAAGAACTGAATCATTTGCTTTTAAATAAGCAGCCATACGAATATTCTACAATAAGCCGAACCCGAACCAACCGTTCATTCTTATTTGAGTAAAATCTCTTATTATATATACATTACAATATATACTTTTAAACTATATTTGAACCTAAAATTTTGCATTTTGTTGCTTGAATAGCATTTTGCTTTTACTTTTAAGAAGTTTTCTAATTTTGTTCTTTCTAAATTGTATGAAGAATATCGATTCCAACATTCAATTTTGCATCACATTTGATTCGAAGATAACTTTCTGTATTGAGCTATTAATAACGCAAACAATATTGTATAAACAATTCTATTTATTAAAAAAATTATTTTAATTAGGAATTCTTTATAGTGATATGTTGATTATAAATGTCATATAAAAGGGAATTTGTTTTAAGGTGTTGGTTGTATGAAATAATTCATCATTTAGTATATTTTTTATTTTTGTATAATGTTATAATATAATTAATTAAAATAATTTTTAATGGCTGGAAAAAAATCAGTTACTTTTATATATGATAATAATATTAAACAGATGAGTTTTTGTAACAAAATATGACATTTTTACAAAAAGTTCATTTAAAAATAAAATGAATGCATGAGTTAGTTGAAATTCTCTGGTGTTTAGTACTTCACTTCATGACCATTGCTCTTTTAAATCCTAAATCAATGATAATAATGCAAAAATGCGGTGCACCGATGGCATAATTTAAAATATAGCTCTTCCTACTATAAAATACAAGCGAAACATCTCAAAAAACTAATTTCGACATCTAAATTACATGAGATTTTCTCCTTTCAATGACTGTCTTTGTTTCAGTTCGATTTCAGTTTCATAGCAATCTCACTGTTATGATAAAGATATGATATCACCCGCTGCGTTTGTAAAAACGCATTGATTGTGCTGATTGCACGATTCTGACTAGGTTGGGCAACTTCGGGATTATTCATCCTTTCACTAAGCCATTTTCTTCCTTGTTTCGTTTTTATTTTATGAGAGAGAAAACGCGTATATTTAACTTTTCGAGGAACCTACATTTGGTTAAGTCATTGTATCAGCAAGGAAAAAAGATCAAGTACCATTTAAACAATGAAGAAAATTGAATATTTTATATATTTTCTGACTAGAGAAAATAAAATTCATTTAATTTCAGTAAAACTGCTTTTGGATAATCTGTATAGCTCAACACTCATAAAGTAGCTTAGTATTATAATTTTGCTATAACGTCTCTCATGATATTTTGGTTATTAAGCAACACATGACTTTGGACATGAAAAAAATTTTTACGTTAATGGTAAGCTTCTTATTTTTAGCGCCATATTGGCGTAGATATAGTGGTATATTGAATTGGCGCTGATAAAATGATGACTGCGCCATATTCGCACAGTTATCATTATATAAATTTTTTTTTAAACTCATAAAGTTGTGGATACCTTATGCTGGATACTGGAGGGCAGTAATAAATAAACGCTTTCCTTTACGCCCATATATATATATATATATATATATATATATATATATATATATATATATATATATATATATCTGTTGTTTCAATACCAATATTGTTTGCGATACCTTGTTTCGATATATTGTTTGCAATATCAATATTGTATTGTCCAGGCATATGTTATTATTTTTTTTTCTAAGAGATAACAATTTATTACTTTTAATTACTTAATAAAGAATTTTTGATACTTTCTTAAAAAGAAAAGATTAAAGAAATGACACAGAAAAATAATTAGTGTTCTAATCAAACATAAACTCTTTTACGGAGATGCACTGAAATTTGAAAAAACAATGAATTAAACAAACTTTAATCCGTACATTTGCATACGAAAACCACACCCAATGTTTCCAGTGACCTGTGCAAAGAATTTAATAGGTTGATTACTGCTGAATTGCTGGTTGAATTTGATGTACACGATTCACATATTTCTGCGTGCATGGTTCACTGCTGTTATTTGATTATTAATTGAGTTATTGGTGCATTCAATGGACCATTTGATAGAGAGAGAACTACGTGAACTGAAAATTATTTTTATTGAATTCGGTTAACTTTGGACGACAGATTGTATCAGTGATATAATTGGTTTAATAATTAAGATTAAAGTATTGACATAAAGTGATGCTGATTATAATTCCTTTCATTAGCTCGGTAATTTCTTATTAAACATCAAAAAGCTATAATATTGAAAGAAAATGAATACTATTTATGGTTTTTAGATAAGAAAAAGAATTTCAAAAATCGGCAACTATAGAAAGGAAGAGATTTTATTAGTTAGTTAAAATGCAAATATTTTGCCATCAAATTTTAATTTAAAAAAGATAAATTGTTATTTTCCTTTTTAGACAAACTCACTTTACAAAAATTGTACTATTACCTGACCCTTTTGTGTAAATGATACTTTCTCCCTTTAAATATACCTGATTCCAAAAATATTTTAAAAATTACATCTATATTGTTTTAAAATTTTTCATTACTTAGTTTACTATGAATCTTTGCGGAAAGATATAAGGAGACAAAGTTTAACATTTACTTATAATGTTAGACTAGAAATAATTAGTAACAGCTAAGTAATGACACCTATTTGATACCTAATCAAATACTTAGAAAAATAAAAACATTCAAATATATTGTTATGCAACAAATTCTTCAAGGATGTTTATTATGCGATCAATGTTTTTACATTCTTAAGAAATATTTCTTGGACTAATGATTCCTTAACTTATACTTATATTTAAAATATTTTAAAAATATAAAATAATTTTTAAAATATTTTAAAAAATTATTATTATTTTTTAATATTTTATAAGTTAAGTTTTGCAATGATTTTATTGTGTTCCCAATGTCATATTTTTATATCTGTTTTTTTTTTTTATCAATATCTAATTTTTGTATAATTTCTTGAAATTAATTTGTAATTTAAGACCTTCTTTTGCAACATTGCAAAACAGGATCACCTCTTTATGATATTTCAATTGAAATTGAAAGTAGCCACTGTATTAAGCATTATTGTAGAGCAATCCTATTTTTAACGCAACAAAGTAGGCATTACTTTAATGAATTACAATTACTTTACCAATGTTTCTTTTATATCACTTTCTCAAGAATTGACTGCGATATTTGATTTTCGTTGTATTCTTCCAAAGGAAGTTAATTCATGCTTATTACATGATAGAAAATACAAATAATTGTTCTGAATATCAAGTATTCATAAAAAAATTGATTGTTTATTTCACCGAGCATTATAATTGTTTACATGCAAACATATTTGACTTGTTTTCTCTTATTAGTATTTTTTAAAATGCAAATTTCATTACAATAACAAATGGAATTGGCGCAATGGTAGCGTATAGTTCTCCAAATGCATAAGACCGAGATTCTATCCACGTTTTGAGCAAGAAGGAGTCAGCTTTTCATCCCTTTTGAGGGCATCTAAATCTGAGAGCAAGCGAACTGAATATAGGGGGTTTCGCGTTAGGTGGTCACCTAACCGGGACATCTGCTTCACATCCCAGAACCCTCGGTTAAGAAAACAGATATGAGCACTGTATGCCTTGATCTCCGATAGGCTGTCGTGCCACAGAGTTTAATTTAGGAAATAGAATTAAATAAAATTTTGCAAAAGTTGAAATTAATTACATAAGTAATTTTTATATGTGAATGTTATATAAAATAAAATTAGTTTTAAAAAGTAATTGATGTTCGCGCAGTAGAAAAAGTAATTAATTGTTCAAAAATATAACTGCTTTCTTGTTAATGAATGCATATACTTGAAAGTTTATAAATATTTTACTTCTTCTCATTATTGCTCTTTTCCATTTAATGCTTAAAATATATCATGTTAAAAGGAAGTTGAAATTAGTATTAAATTGGAAATAATTGTAATATTTTTATATAATAATTGTAATATATATAATAATAATAGTAGTATCAATGTGACATAATTAATGATTTTATTATAAGCCATGATTTAAGAAGGTGAACTCTCTTTACATATATAAATTTTTCTGTCTTTTAATTAATAAAAGTTGCTTTATAGAACAATATATTTAAGTATAACAAAATTTGAAAACAGCGCAGTATAATTTATTCAAATGTGGATAATTTTTATCTATTACGAAATTCTGGATTTGCAACAATTTTATGCTTCTTGTTTATGTTAACTTCAAGGCTTAAAAAAATTGACTTGCAAGTATTTTAGAATCATATTTTTTAACGTAAATAGTAATTAGAATTGGTTTCATGCCAAAGAAATTAATAATAAGCTATTATTCCTATCTTTGATATATGAAGAAAATTCTGATAAATGTAACAAACTAATATTAGTAGTTAATCTCACTGCAATAAATTGAAAATACTTATTTTATAAACATGATAGAAATAACATTTTTTAAAAATGATGCTTTTTACTAAGTTCACAAGTAATTGTTTTCTATTTACTACAAATTTTTATTAAATCGTATGGTAATTCTATTATTTGTTGAAAACCGATTAATTGGGAGGATCTATATAATATAATTATATATTATTGTTGTTCATTTCTTATGTAGAAAATTTTTTATAAATAAAATTTTTTATAAAAGTTATTTTCGTAGTAATTTTGTATTAATAAAATATTTATTTTTGTAAAAAAATTTATAAATTATTTATTTTGAATATTTTAACAAAAGAAATAATTTTTATAAAAAAATTTAAATCACATTTCAATATACAGTGTTCCTCATTCATATGTGCATATAGTTTATACTGTATTTATATTTGAGAATAATTTATTAATATTTTATTAAAATTGAAATAACTTTAACTCACATATATTTTAAATAAACAATATGAAAAAAATTTACATACCTAAAAATTTTCCAAAAAAGAATATTTAAAAAAAAGAAACGTATTCAATTCTATTTTAATTTTGCATGAATAATATTATTTGATATTGAAAAATAAGATTCAAGAAACAAAGTTAGATATTTTTAAGAATAAAAGTAAACTAAATTATTTAAGAATGGTTTCCTAAAATAAGAAAAACCGAAAACATGTTCGAATATATAAGAACTTCTCTAAATTCTATCTAATCAAGGACTGGGGAAGAGAATGTTCAGGAGGTTCCAGTAAGCAAAGAGACCCTGAGCAGCATCCATGATTAGATTACTTTTCACATAATAAACGCAGAAATTATTAGCGCACAAATATTTGCAATCAAGGGATAGTTTTCTAGAAATATTAGATAACTCAGGTTCTAATTAATCAGATATTTTTATCACAATAGCCCTGAAAATCATATTTTTTGGGAGAAATTTCAAATAACAAATGTTATTAAATGAAAAAAATCTTATTAAGTCCATTAAATAATTATCACTTAATAAACAATTATTAATAATTACCTAATAAACAATTATTAGGTAATACTTATTCTAATATGATGTAGTATATTTAAATATACTTTGATCATACTTAAAAAAAGACAACATGTACATTAACACCAACTTATCGAATTTATGTTTAGATTTACAGTTTTTAAAAAATTAGAAAAAAATGAAGAAACTAATTGTAATGAAATAAATTAAAGTGCCCTTAGCATCTATCATAGTAATATAAAGGTGTTTAGTGTGTTTTTATGTAAAATATAAATTCAATTTGTTACATATATTTTTAATGATATACATCATACATAAGGTGCATGATATACTAATTATGCCTTAATTTTACTCATATCTTCTCTACTATTTTATGAAGCTTAAATGAAAGTAAAATTATTGATGCTATATAATTTAAAATTAAAATGAATTTTCAGAAACATAAAAGTTTAATTTTTTGTATTTTACTTTATTTTATGATCAATATTTAATTTTTGTGCAAATGCAAAATTTTTAATAGTAAACTTATAACTTACGTGCCATTTTACCATTTAACAATAATGTGATGTTCATTGTTCCCTACATCAAATCTTACAAAAATTGCTTGAAATTATATAAACTATGAAAATTGAAAATCTTTATGCTAAGAGTACAAATCACGTGTAATTATAATAAATCTGATATTTCTAACATTGTCAAGGACAGTTACCATGGAGATTACAGCCATGGAAGATTAATTTAACTGACTGAAAAATTCTTAAAAGAATTAAATTTATCTTCTTGATCAATTTGAAATAATTAATTATAATAGTACGAACTATTTTGTCTCCCTGTTGCTTAATTAAATGTAATTTATAAATATAAGTTCCAAACATTTTATATAACTCATTCATGCTTTATTTAAATATCAAACTTATTTGTTTGATACTTAAAAAAACATTTAATGCTTTACATAGACTGTACATGTCAAATAAATTTTAGAAAATTTAGACTAGGAAATTTGAAGAACTAAACATATATTTTTAACCTTTTCGATAAGATTTCATAAATTTACACAGAAAACTTTAAAAATGTCAATGTGCTTATCACATACATTTATAATTAATTATTGCTAATTTGATATTATTTTTACCTATTTTCAAATAATTTGCTGTGAAAAACTGTAAAAGGCAATATTTAAAACAACACCTAATTTATATTTTTGTAAGGCAATTTTAAATTTATATGTTTTAATATTTATTTTAAGCAAATATGTTTGTATAGTAAATTTATAGACAGATTAATTAATGAATAACAAAACTGCTTACGTGCAGTACCTATGTATTTTATACTTTATATAAAGTATAAGTACCATAAGTATATATTTTATACCTTATGTTTTTCAAATCAGTTTAAGTTATTGCTAATTGATTCTTGTAATAAAAGGGAATCCTTATTTCGTTAGTGTAAATTAGTGTGCGATATTTTAAGATTTTAAATATTGTTGTTGGAAATTCAGGCATTTAAAATTCTTCAAGCACTAAATTTCCTATCATGATTTGGTAAAAGTGTTTCTCGAGAGAAAAAAGAGAAGTCTTTTAAGAAATATTATTTCTACTATGTCGTAAATTTCAAGGAACTGAAGAACATACACTTTTAAGAAAATCATTTCCTGGACCTCTGCGGGTATTCTTCGTTACATATGCTTTCAACGGTGAAAATTTTCCACACTATTTCATTGTCGCGGAAGTGAAGAGAAAAATGTACTTACTGTTGCCACTAATTATAAAAGAAAAGAGGTCAATTTTGAAAATACTAATGATGAGGCTATAATAAAAAACGTGGACGACTACAACGTGAACAACATGACATTTCTTACTAGGAGTTAAGGGCCAACACTTTTACATGGAGTTCAACTGTCAGTTGTTCATTGTAGAATAGGAATTGTTTTTCCATACGAGCATCTTGCATCGTTAATGACTTCTAGTTTCCAAACAGACTGAAAAACAGATTAGCTGACAAACAAAGAAACGTGAGATTAAATCGATTAACGATATATCGCGCGGTGAAGAGAACAGTTGTTGATTGAAACTTCAAATTCGTTTTCAAAACCTGGAGCGTTACATATGCGCTCTGTCCCATTTTCTATAATCATGTTATTTTCGAAATAGTATTTGTCATCTTTGAAATATTGAACAAATAAATTATATTTAATTAAATTCATTGAGTTTCGGAATTTTTTAAATATTAGTTTTTGAGAGAACTGAAATAAGTTGGAATTAATATAATAGGTTTACTTTAATAATATTTGATTAAAATATATTTCAATGCATTTAATTGAATTTTACTTAAATATTATTAAATTAATTTACAAATAATTTAGAAACCATGTAAGCAATTAAGTATTCTCTATTTACGAGTAATATTCCAAGCCTACAATTTTCCTTATTAATGTCTTTTAAAACAATTTATAAGGAATAAATTGAAATTACTTTAATTACTATACTGGATTGCTTTTACTGAATTGGTATACTGAATTATTAGTTATAATTAATATACTGAAATTACTTTTAATTTACTGAATAAATTGAAAGTACTTCAAACTGACTTTAAAAAAGTTAACTTCAGTTTAACTTCAAAAAATTTTTTTATTTAACTTTTGTAATTAAAATATTAACGTAATTAAATACTCATGAATTATAATTATAGCAAAACAAATGTTTGTTTAAGGGTATCATTCATCTATGTGCCAAACATCATTTTGAAAAAAAATCCTTCAGAATTGCCATCAATGAAATAATATAGTCCAGAGAATAACTTTGAAATCCAAAAATCGGTATTTTGTTACGTAAGTATAAATTTTTGTACATTAACACGTTATGATACAGAGGACAAAAATCTGAAAATATGAACATCATTAATGTATACTAATACTAATCTTTCCGTCTAGTTATTTCAGAACTTATATAAATATCAATAATTTTTAAAAACGTCATTATGTGCTTTGATATTTTACTACAAAACTTTAATGAAGATATACATTTTTTAAATCTTTAATGATGTTCCTCAAACTTATCCATCAAGAAAATATATTTGCTTCGTTACGTTTCTCTTGAAAGTCCTGCTTTTACATGAGATTTATAGTATTCATAGTATTCTCACTTTGATGTGATTCAATACAATATTTTATACGAGCCTTAAATTCGTATCTCAAAATTGAAAGGGATTAATTTGACAGAATAAAATCACACAAAAATAAAATGCGCCTGTACAAGCATGAGGTAATTAATTCATTTAACATTTAATCTGAATTTACTTAATCTGGATTTTCAATTTAGTTTACAGTTTATCTGTTTACGTCTGAACGTTCTCAGATGATTCAATCATCAAACACTCTGATGCACGTGATACAAATTATATCTGAACACATAATTCCAACATTATGTATGTTCTATTTTTCGATATGTAATACCATATATGTAGTATAAAATTGTATATTTTTATTTCCAAATTTATTACCAACATGTCAAAAATACTTTGGAAATTAATTATTTTCGTGTTATATATGGTTCATTGATTTTTATTCGCAGTAAAAATGTATATCTGAAATAAAACACTCAAATAAACTCTTCCCAATCCAGTTACACTACATCACGTTAAAATCGATTCGACCAAAAGAAACGAAACATAAAGATATTTTAGATTTTAAATTTTCACATGCTTTTTTTTCAAAATGATGTTTGGCGCAGAGATGAATGATACTTTTAAACAAACATTTATTTTGCTATAATTATAATTGATTAGTATTCAATTACGTTAATATTTTAATTACAAAAGTTAAATAAAAAATTTTTTTGAAGTTTAACTGAAGTTAACTTTTTTAAAGTCAGTCTGAAGTCATTTCAATTTATTAAGTATATTAAAAGTAATTTCAGTATATTAATTATAACTAATAATTCAGTAAATGCAATTCAATGTAGTAATTAAAGTAATTTCAATTTATTCCTTATAAATTGCTTTTAAAAGACATTAATAATGATAATTGTATGCTTGGAATATTACTTGTAAATAGAGAATAAACTAAACTTCTCAATAACTTGCAGAGAACGTTGATAAAAATAACATGAATCATTTTCGATTCTTTTGCTACAGAAGTACACATTTTTTTTTATATAAGATTTATTTATTTATCTCTGTCATCTTTCAGATTATGTAATATCTCTAAAGGAGATTCATTGATTTGTTTACTTTATCTTTTTAGACTTCAGAGGTTCAATATCTATCACAGGATATCTATCGTACTTATTTACTATTATTTTTTTTCCACTTTTCTATTATACTTAGTGAAATGTTTGGTTATGAATCTTAATGATTAAAAAGAAATCATATTATCGAATACTAATGTCTTTTTCCTTTATTCTAATATTTCGAGACTCAAAAAAAGGAAAAAGGGATTTGTGTTCGATGATAATTCTTTGATTTGAATTTCAATTGAAAATTTCTAATTACATTGAGTGTCTTACTTCAAAATTTTAACAGGAATAGTTTTATCGACCCTTTAGTAAAGAAGTTTATTATATAATTTTATATTTTTAATTTGTGTAAAAGTATTTTTATCCAGGTATTTATCACAGACCCATTTAAATTGCAAATAATTTTAAAAAACGGTCACATTTTATTTAGAGGGTCGCTACAGACAAAAATTATATTTTCTGTAAAATGTAAGAAAAATGAATTTTTTAGTCTTCGTAGTCTTTTGTAAAAAATGATGAGAATAAGTAAGTTCTTTTGTTGAAAGATCAAAATTAATCATCTTATCTTGAGCACTTATAACATGGATATTTTTTTTAAAGAGAAATTATTTTTATGCAAAATAATCAGTGAAAATTTGTAGCAAAAATTTTATTAAATATTTAAAAGAAATATTTATTTTATATAATAGAAAGTTTTAATGAAGAATTGGAAAAAGTATTAATTAAAACAAAATTATGAAAAAAATTAAAAATGAAAGGAAAGATCTTTCTCCAGAAAGAGTTTAATAAATCAAACCTTAATATTCGTTCTGACATTACAAAAGAAGAAAAGCTTAAAATTAAGCATTTTTATTACTTAGTCTTACAACAATGGATTCCATTTGCTGTACACATTTTTATAAGAAACAATTTTTACTGCATGTGACTTTTGGAACAAGAAGACAATTACAGTCCACTACATGTATATAGTTGCATTTATTGATTTAAAATGCATATTGAGGAAACAGACATTATATAAATTGCAGACTTCTGTAAAAACGAATTTTATATTCACACACTGGAAACTGTACTTACTATGACATCGCAATACAGCTAAGCAAATGTAAAACTCTTTTGAACTTGCTCTATGCTTTGCCTTTCAAAGGACTTCTTGCATAGTGTGTGTCGTATTAGCGTGTCCCTAAAATTTAGGGCCTAAATAGAGAACTGCATGAAACTTTCCGCTCAAAGAGTTTTACCACCAACCTGGCATCTGAAGACTGTAGGAAACCTTCTCAACTTCTGCTGCGTAATACCTTCCGGAAGGCTTTTTAAAAATAATGGATCATATTCACGAGCTGCTTGAAAGGTAATTGGCAAACTCCCAAGCACGCACTCCGACAGAAGTGAATGCAGAAAACCAAATCTATAGCTTGATATTATGTAACTTACAAATAAAAGCTGGCATTTATTTATATACCAGTCACACCTTGTAATTCGGAAAGATATTTCATAGAAGAAGAAAATCTGTTCAAATACACTTAGGAAAGAAATCTATATTTTATAAGAGTTTTTCTCTTCTATGCCCGACTTTTTATGAAATTTTACCTTGCCCATCTTCGTGGATCTTCAACACAGCACTGAGAAGAATTGAGAGCAACTGATACGCTCTCTTTTCGAAGGTGGTTTGGTATTCTTAATTTAAAAACAAAAATCAACAAGAGAAACAAAATACTAAACCTTTAAATATAGTGATATCTTTTCACTTGGAAGACATTGCGACCACGACATATTTTACATGCTCCAGCCACATTTAGAAAACAACTCCGATCTTTGTTTAGGTCGGGAATAGAACTCGCAACCTTCCAGTAATGACGCCCTTTCCCACCAAGCCAAAATGGCCTAGTATATTTTACAAATGAAATGAATTAATTTAGTCAATTAATTATTATACTTTTCACTTCAATTAAAAATTAAGTGAGAGTAGTGTAATTTATTAATTGTTCTTATTTCTCTTGAACTTTTACTTATTAATTTTAAAGAATGAATTGCTTACTTAGAAATATTTTAGAGATTTATCTTTGTAATTATTTTATACTTTTTAAACATGTTCTATATTTAATCCTATTTTAAATTTATATTTATAAAACAAAAAATAAAAAATTCATGAAATTTGGAATTTTTTTGGAGATTTGATTTGGAATCATAAATATTTAAGAAACGATTATCGAAATATATTTAAAAAAAGCTGATATGTAGATGGAATTGTAAAAAAGAAAAGTGTTTAATTAGCTCATAAATAAATTCTTATATAAATAATTACAGTTCTGCCATGAAAACATATCTACTGTTTTTAATAAATTTAAAATTTTAATCGATGCATAAGAATATATTTTCATTATATATATCCTTATGAATAAATATTGTTGCTTATATTTCTGTTAAGAAATAATTCTCTTACTGTGAATTGTGATACTTTTTTAATAATTTGAGTTATCCTAATGACAAAAAATTACTATTCATTGAATTTTTTTCATTTGAATTTCAAATTATTCGCTACATTTATCACATTTTTATAGACCTGTAACAATAATGTAAGTTTCATGCAAAATCTAGAAATTTTCCTCAATTGTTAATTATAAAGTTTATCAACAGAAATCTTTTGTGTCAACAATTGGCAGTTTTTCCTCCATAAAGAATTGCTGGTGATGGAACTTTGATGGAAAACGTGAAAGTGTAAAGCATGAATGTATTAGTTTGGGCATTGATGGAACGAAGATGGATTGATTCTTTTCACGAAAAATTGGTCCATTCACTGCGATGCAGCTGCTGTTATCTTCCGGTACAACTAGAGGCTTGTTTTCGAACGCCTCTATTTATGGTTATTGAAAGGAAAAGCTCTTTAACAGCTTATTGGTTTTGTTTGTAGAAGGCGGGAGCTGTTTGTATTCCTTTAGCTAAGAGGAGATGTTTTTCCTTGAGTCAACCAATAGGTAATAGAACGTAACACACAATACAGATTCTCTAAAAGTAAAAGCACACGGTGGAAATTGGTTTCGTATACAATATCATGTGATTGAAAATCTGAGTAAAAATTGCAGTATCAAATAGTTCATTAATACCATAAAAATAGCATGAAATTTAATGTTTTATTGACATATAAAATAAACAAAATGCTAATATTAGATCAAATGAATGAGTTTATTAAATTTTTCATAAATTTTAAAAAATGAAATTTTATTTGCTTTCAAGTATAAAGTGTGTATTAATTTGCATTTTTAAATTAAAACTCTATTTACTGTCTTAACTGTAACCAATATCTTACTGCTAATTTCTAATAAGAGGCAAATACTATCGTATAGAAAATCTGGGAAAAGAGTGTCTTCTTTGCTAATAGAATTTGTAACCGTTATAAAATCGTATATATTTAATATTTTTTTAATTTATTCCACTCACATAACATTCTAAAAAACGAATGTTATGTGAGTGAACAGATTTTAAAGTAGGAATTTTATTTCAAACTTTTTTAAAAGTATGATATGCTTCATCCTAAACATTAAATTCAATTTTGAAAATTCAAAAAATAAACAAAAAATTATAAGCTCTAAAATTGTTATCAATTGAACTTATGTACTTCTATGTTTTTACTAAATTATATTTTAAAGTGACACACACCAAAACTAGTGATAATTACACTAACATGCCATGCTCACCCGCTTTCAGAGGCCATAGCTTGTAGCGAAGAACGTGTACCTTGCTTTCGAGGAAAAATTGGGATTTGAAATATAATGACATTTTTAAAAACATTTACTTAGCACTATTCAAAATTTTTTGCATCATAATTTAAGATGTCACATCAACTAAACTCAAATCAAATGAAGTGTTAAATGGGTATTCCAAAAAATTTCCTTTTATTATGAAGTTATTACAAGTTGTTTGAAATTATCTTCATTCAATTCCAATTCATTTCTGATCGGCAGTATATTGGGAAAAATGTAAACATGTTCTCTGCAGTGGGAAAAAAAGTTTTCAAAAACATGATGATTTACTCATAAACATCAATATTTAAAAAAAAAAAAAATACTGTAAGAATATAGAAAGAAGGATGAATCCAATACCGTTCATATTCTTTCTCTATCTTCAGGACTTACAAATAGATGAAAATTTTAAGCAATAAAAAGACTCGTTTTCCTTCACTCTTGAAGCAAGAAGAATTCTGGAAAGATGTGTTATGTTATTTAAATTAATTACTTCGTGTTATAAGTAAATTTACAGAGAGTTCAAATCTTAGTTAGTTAGGATTTAAATTATTTACAAATGCTGCAATTAAAATTTCGAGATGAAACATAGCCTATTTATTAAGTTTATTCTGAGCTCATTTCAATCCCGGACAAAAATTTAGCCCCCCCCCCAAAAAAAAATACCTTATTACAAATTTAATATTTTATTGATAATTTTGTATAAACCTTTAAAATTTTGTAAAATGTTTTTATTTTTACAAAATAATTTTTTTAAAATGAAAAATGTGTCCAAAATTTAAACTACTTATGGAAGAAGTCTAAAAAGTTATATTTACCTTTTATCTTTATTGTTTCATAATTGGTTTTATATAACTTTACTTTTTTTATTTTATTTAAAAAACCTTTTCAGTATGAATGTTCATTTGTTATAAGTATATTGTATTTATTAATATAATATAAAACTATTCAAGAAGAGATTTACAGTGTTGCTGTTGTATATCGCTGGCTACTATCTTTAAGGCAGAACAGGTAAGGGCAGAAGAGAAGCCACCTTATATAGAGGGGGACCCAGTGGGTGTGTCATCGTAGCCCCGAAAGTGGGTCTTCGTAATTTAGAGACAGGAACCAAGCAGAAGACCTACCATCTCCAGAGATATCATTTCGCATGGAGGGCATTGTGACCACGACGTGCCTTAGCAGCTATTAGAGAACAAACGGATCTTTGATTGGGTTTCGAACTCATTACGTCCGAAAATGAAAATGAATGCCCAAACCAACCAGGCTTCAGCTGAGTTTGAATAAAATATAAAATATTGTAAGAATAAATAACTTTTATAGACAAGAAACATTTTTTAGAATGAATAATGTTTTCGCAACACATCATTATTCAGCAGAATTTCTTCAATAGATTTGTGTTTTTTGCACAGATAAACTAATAGCTTTGGATCTTAATTCCCATGGAGCGTAACAAGTTAATCAAATTCTCAGGAAGCGGATACAAGTTAATTATATATATCCTATTGAATTTGTTCTCTCATCACAAATAATGGTATTACCAATGATCGCCAGTATTTTCACAACATGAAGAGACAGAACGTGGTGGCCTGGTTGATTATGGCGTTGTTCTCATTATCGGAAGGTAGTGAGTTCGAATCCCGAATAAACAAAGATGCATAGTGTTCCCTAAAAGTGACTGGGACATGTTAAATATGTCATGGTCGCGTGTATTCCAAGTGACATTGTACCTCTGGAATAGCAGGTCCAGTATTAGGGAGGACTCTAAATGCTTTTAAATCTTTCACTAAATGCTAGAGCCCAATTCAGGACTAGAAAAAAGGTCCTATGCAAGTGCAACTACAATATTTAAAGAATTCTTTTTCTTTCACTTCATGATAAGTGTACTATGTTACACCATTCTTCTTTGTAGTGGTTTGGTTATTGTCATTTGGAACATTTTCTTTTCAATTGTTAATTATTTTTTGACACAATTCATCATTTTTTTAAAACTTTTTCCATAATTTGTTTAGTATTGTAATTTTAATGAATGATATTAAATTTAATAATAATATCTTATCATATAAAATTTTATATCAATGGAAATAAATTTATCTTACACGTGGAACACTTATAGCTTAATGTTCCTTCTGCTGGCATTTTCTAGAAGAAAAAAAATTCATTGTGAATATTTTCTTCATGAAGAACGGAAAATAATTTACTCTTTTCAAGTGAAATGAAATGAAAAATATTTTTGTAATTATTAAACTACAAAGTTTTCATTTCAAAATATTTCATGTTGAAGAGTATTTTGTATAAATTCAGTCCAACTCTGAGAGAGTTTAACTATAAAGTTTAAATCTTTCGTAATGCAATTGAAATGAATAAAAAATATATTGTTATAGCTTAATATTGTTATATCCAGAGATATTGTTATAGCTTAACAATCAAATTTAATGTTAAGTCGCTTTGAAATTTAGAAAAGCAACAAAAAATGAATTTTGATTGCATATTATATATAATACCCATAATTTAAACACACGTATACAGTAATTTCTATTTTACTTTTCTAATTTGTAAGGATGTTACTTTATCATTACTACAAATTTGATCTGTTCAGTTTTTGTAGCAATTTAATTGTTCCAACCTTTTAAGTCTAAAAATAATAACACTTAATTTTTAGATTTCTTCTTAACTTAGTTTTATTTTAAATATAAATTTTCTGATAAAGATAAAAGTCTATATTACATTATTTTAAATGGAAAGTTGCAATGAATTGTACTTGTCTATTCAGTGAATTAATACATCCGTGTAGTAAAATGACGAAAATTCAAACTGTTTTTTATAGTAAATTTAAAATTCAGTATATCTATAGTCAAAAATATAAATATCTGAAGCATATTCTTAAATATTCTACTACATGTTTGCTAAGATGGGAGAAATTCTTAATTGGACACTTGACACCCAAAAACATTGCCCTTAATGTTATGGCTTCTGACCTCATCATCTGACCTCATCTGGTGTAGCATTGTTACACCAAATCCTCGAGCCCCTGAATTATCGTAAAATCAAGAAATAGTAAGGGATTTCTTTTTAGTAAATCCCAGGCACAAAAGGTCTGGGTCTAGCCTGGTCGACACTGCATTTACTACTAAGTTCACGCCTAATTAGAATTTTATATAATTTCTTCTACAATATTTAATTTACAATGGAATGCATAATAAAGACTGTTTACCTGCACAGAAAATAAAAATAAATACCACAGCTGTCTTTATTATCTTTCTTTAAAATGTCATGACAGAATTTACATGCTATTTTGCGTGCTCAAATTGAAAAATATATTCTAATCACTCAGTTTATTTATAAATGTCACGCCAATAAACACATGAAACAGTTACTCCACGTGATTTGGTCACAAATAATATCTAAGAGTTAAAGGTAAAAGACAAAATGCAAAATATGTTTATGCATATAAAATTGATAAATGGAATTTTTT
>JAPDSC010155201.1:0-14623 GCA_026290005.1 Latrodectus geometricus
GTTGATACTTGAGGCATTGGTACTCAATAATAAAATATAGTTTTTTTTATATTATTTACTTAAAAATGATATTTTAAATCTAATTCTTACTTTTTTGACCAGTCATTTTGTTTGAAAATATCAATTATAATAAATTAATAAAATGAATAGTTTTAAATTCTGATTACTAAATATTGCTATACATGCACACACACGCGTATATTTAACTCTTTAAAAATCAGAATTTACTTAAAAGTATATATTTGATTCCACTTCTTTTTTTAAATACTGCTTTAATGAAGAATGTCTAGCATAGTTTTGTAAGCTACAAGATATGTGAAAAAGAGAAAGAATAAATGCAAAAAAAATTTAAGCATTATATATTATTTTACATGCAAAGGTGAAAAATAAAATAATACCTTAAAATTATTATGTTTTGTTCCCTACATTTATAATTCCCATATTAAAATTTATAAATCATGCATCAGCAATGAAATTTTGATATTTTTTTTAAAATTCCTACTAAAATTATTGTCATAAGAAGCAGTGTTTTTAAAATCTTTAGATGATATTTTTCAGTTCTATTAAGAAAGAATAAAATAACAGCATTCCTTAAAGGTCATTTTCAAGTGCTACAAAAATATATTTAATAATAACAATACTTTATATTTAATCTTTATTTATTACAAATGATGTATTTATCTGACTGATGAGAATGCATCTTCCTTCTCAAGTAAATAATCTTCAGTCAGCTAAATCAGAACTTTTCTGAATCATACTGATTATATTTTTTAAATACTTGATATATATCCACATATACTTTTTTATATTTTGTAAAACCTATGCTGTTATAAATTTATAAAATTTTAACATTCCCACACTTAATACAATGAACTTATATGATTTTTTTTTTTTTATTTTATAATTATTTATTAATGAATATAAAACCTCAATATGTCTGGTATAATATTTGTTGACTAACTTCATATCTCTTATTCATTTATAGACAACAAAATGTTCCATGTTTATTTTTAAATAATTCATAATTTTTTTTCAATATAAAATATCACTAATATTATTAATTAATTATATGTTCAATACAGATCAAATACATATCAAATTTTTGTATATGACTTACAGGAAGAAACCCCATAAACCTAAAAAATAAAAACACAGCTCACTGAATTTTCAATCAAAATTTCAAACATATGTTAAACTTTTACTTAACAAATTAAAATGTATGTATTTAAAAAAAAAATATAATTAAATTAGAAGCTTCTCAAAGCGAAGATTTTTAACATGAAATGTTGTAATTGGTATAAATCAGCTAATTAAAATTTTAGGTGAGATTGAAAACTGTTTTTGTATTTACAGTGCTATAATATATTGAAGTTGGTATTGCATACTCTTTGTGAAATTGATGGTTTCTCTGGCAAATTTTAGTAAAATTTTAACAATACAGAAAATTGCAATTTATTCCTAATTTAATTTGGACATAAAATTTATGTGATAATATTCTTTAAACTAAAGCAAAATCTGAGGAAAATATTCAGTGATCAAGTAAATATAGTTAAGGCACTGCAATTAGGATATTTTGGGAAATTCTAAAAGAATTAAAATTATTTGTAATCGAAAGCATGTACTTAAATGAACTTATTTATGAATTTATTCACATACATATCCATATTTTTTTTCTTTTTTTTTTGTAAGACTTTAAGCTGTCATCTAAAATTTTCTCAAATTTCAGGAACATTTACTGAGAAACTAAAAAAGCAGAAGTACCATGAAATAGGTTCAAACTTTAAGAATAAATTGAAAATATTATACTGTAATGCTCCACAATTTAGAGAAAATAGATAAAAAACCGTTTACAGTTATGTGTGCAATATGTTTATAATTTTTTTTCACCAATTGTTTTAGGGCTCTAATTAGAGCCCTAAATTAGTGTTTTCAATTTTCAGTGTGTCATTTCTGTAGAAATGTTGCCTGCAATATCCATCAAAACTACCATATATATTTTCTTACAAAAATATACGTGCAATTCCCAAGAAAGATTGTATTATAAATCATAAAAAATACTTTCAGATTTTTTATAGTTAATTTATCAGCCAAAAATCATTTGTGAAAAGTACTCGCATATTTATTTTATTTACTTCCATGCAGGGAAAAGAAATTTCTTTGAATTCATTCATAATTAATATAACAATTTTTAAAAATATTCTATAACTTGACTGCAAAATGTTTGTTGCATATATTCAAAATATTTTATACTGTGAAGTAAGAGAAATTAAAAAATTGTTACATTTTTTAGCTGACAATCGTATTATCATCTGAAAATTATTTATTTACGAGACAAAGAGTAAGGTGCTTCAATCAAGTTGTTGATCTTGTAAAACAATTTTTATATAAAGGGTTAATTAAATCATAAATCAAATAATTTTCAGAAAATAAAAATATGTTTTAAATCTTTATTTAAAAATAACTTTTAAATAATATCCTAAAAAAAGTTGTAAAACATCTTTTTTCTCATTTTTTTTTCTACTTTGTGCTTTTAATAACTTTTGTACGTTTTGAAAACACTTTTAACTCTCTTTTTCTAAGAATTTTTATTCAAAAAAATTTGACGTGATGAAACCAATGCTCTTAGTGGAAAGTTTTCTCAAACTTTTGCATATGAATATCGATTTAAAGTTTATTAAAAAGAAATTTTACTTAAAAAAATGTTCTTATTATAACCAATGCTTTCAAGGAATATAAAAGTACTGTACCGCACTAAGAGTTCTCATTTTATGTATCAAATAAATTCTTTGTCGTGAAATGTGTTTTATTCAACATTTTACGTTTAAATCATTGAATTTATTTTTGTACAAAAATTGAATAATATCTATTCATTATTAGTTACTATCTGAAAAACAAATTTTATTATCAAAAAAATAAGAATTATTTATTCCAATAAGTTTACTTAAAGTCGTAATATTTTTGTTATATTCAATTAAATGGCAAGTAATGTTCATAAATTTGTTTCTTGAAAGTGAAAAAGTTTTAGTGAAAAAAGCGAAATTTTTGTGGTATAAGGAACATCTAAAATAGCTTGATATTGTCCAATGGATTACGATTTATAAAAAAAAATACGTTCACTTTGTTGTTAATGGCAATGATTACCGTAACTAGCTAAATGAGATGACTAATTTAAGAAGCTGTGATGAATACCAATCCAAGAAATATGATATATCTAAGAATAATCATGTATTTAGGTTATATCACAGCATGTCATACAATGGTGATCTAGAATTAAACTATAATATTCCTATGAAGCATGAAAGTTAATGTCTAGTTTAAAGCTGCTTAGTAAAATTTCAGAATAGGAAGTCACAACATTTAAAACACTTATTATAATCTGTATAGCATGATTTAAAAAACTGTGTTACAATATTTAAGTTACATTGTTTAAACATACAGAGAGCACATTTAAATTATAGAGCATTGCACATAGTAGAATGCCTATGATATTAATTTTCTCTATAGATTTATAACAAAGTTTGAACTAAATTTTGTCATTTGAATAAAAATAGTAATTGATATTTTAGAAGCATCGCACGCCTTACAAAGTATTATACATATGCATAAATATCACACACATATACAAAATATGACAGATAGCATACCTATCAAATAATATGTCATGAATTATAAAATTCATTAAAAATTAAATCATTTACAACATTTAATGCACAGATATTATAAGGGCTCATGAGAATTTGTTTGTCATTATTCAGAGAGAACCATAAATGCAATTTTTTAAGTATGAATTATTGAATTCCGTTGTATATTATGAATTGCACTACATATTACATTGTAACTATAAGGATATTTCTTTATGTAAAGAAAAAGTATTGTTATGAATGTTAATATTGCAATTTTTCTCGATAACTTCATAACTATAAATGTACATAATTTTCAATATTTATGTCTCATATTTATTTCAACTATACTAATTCTATAAAAATAAAATAAATGAAAATGTATCAAGTATAATTAACAAGCTTATTTATAGTAGCAATAAATTAGTTAAACAAAAATTTTATTTAAATATAATTTTTCCAATCAAACGTGATGTTTAAACATATTAGTTACATAAATATGCCCTACTAAATTTGCAACTTGTGCTTTTAGATAAGTATGCTCTACTAATGTTTTACCCTTCATGAAGAGGTTTATCCATAAGCTGTTAATGACAAATGAGTATTCTATTAACACGTGTTCATTAGATGCAGGTGGTACTGCGAAGCTGAAAATTTTACTTAGTAAATAGTATATTCAGCAGTTCATTATCAAGCATTCATTTATTAATATTAATTACTAAAAGCTTAAAGCGTCAAAGTAGCTACCCAATCTCATTATGAAGCTTATCAATATCACTATGAAATTAATTGCGTGTCTTCGTGAAGGGTATTTATTTGAAACGTAAAAAATAGTGTAGAAGTTATGTATTTGTGATGACTTCAAATTGAAGTTAATTCAAGTAATACACGCTATGTAATGTTATTATTTTTAGTCAACTTATTTATTTATTTTACAAACTCATGTATAAATTTGTAAAAAAATATCTGAAGTCTGTAAGTTATGAAATTTCCTATGGCATTTAGTGTTAATATATTTTAATAAATATGCATGAAATTGCTAATAAATGAATTAATTTTTCTTTAATAATTAGAAATTTTTAATTATGGGTTTAATAAAATATTTTATTTATAACAAAACATTTTATTAAAAATATAATTTAAGTATTCATATAAATTTTTCATTAAAAATTACTATGAAACATGTCCACTTAATGTAAAAACAATTTTTCAGTATAAATATCTAAAATGTAGTAAATAAAAATCCTTAATTTAGGTACAAAAAAGATTTTACCGGATTATTGGAATTAGTTACATCAGCTGCTAATAATAACACAATTTTATTCTTTGAATTATTATTTACAAATAAAATTTTAAATTACTTGAAATTTGCTCTAGATTTCAAAATACTTTAAAATTTATAATTTGAAGTTTCTCGTATGTTTTTGATATTGTATTATAAATGCAAAGAAATGACAGCAAGATTATTTTAGATCATGTTTATAGCTCTATTATGAAAAATGTAATATAGTTAAATGCTTATTTAAATGTAAATATTTTTTAAAAACAATCATACTCATTAAAAAATGATTATTTTATCAATATAATATGTTCATTCAAAACATATATTTAAGATAGTGAATAACTTTGCTATATATTTAATTTATGTGAATTTATAACTTTTTGCTTGCACAGAATGCTTTTTGCAAATATTAATATTGAAGTTGCTTCATTTAATAGGACTAGTTTTGGATCCACGTGTAAAGTCTAAGCAATTTGTTAAGTCCAATGAAAATAAGTAAGCTAACAAATAAATAAAACCTTTCTTTGAAAATATTTCTTTACTTCAACCTGCATTAAATATGACATAAAAAAAATGAGAAATAATGAATTAATCAAAAATGGTAAATAAGTAGTTTTTTAGAACTTTAAATCAATAGGTAAATAAAAAGTACACTTACAAAATAAATATCAAATTAAATGATAACAGAAAATCCACTACTTAAGTCAATATTTATTTATAAAGGTTCGTTAATAACTGTGTAAAGAACAAAACAAGATAAAAATTATAGATAATCGAATGCATCTAAGATTCATTTCGAATAGTAAGTTAATTATTCAGAAAATCGCTAAAAATAACAATATAAATAATAATAGCTATTTTCACCAGGACAAAGATAAAAAATATAGGCGATCATAATATACATAACTGTATTCAGAAATATGTAATTTGTTTTTCATTCTTATATGTTACAACCTTTACATATTCAGATAATAACATGGACCCCAAATATCTGTAGATGATTTAGAAATTTCTCAAACTTAACATTTGCAAAGAAGAGCAATCAAATTTTTCTTCTTTGAAATAATTATAAACGAGCTAAAACTTAAATGCTGCCCAAAGGTAGTTTCTATAAGAATAATAAAAATAAATAGATGAAGATTAATTTAATTTTCAAAATTAAATTTTAGCTTAAAAAAAACATTTTTATTTTTATTTATTTTTTTCCCCAGACAAAACAAAATTTTCTTACATTTAGATGAAATTTAAGATTTGACTGCAATTGATGTAATGAAAAGCTTCAATAAATTCAATTATTTTTTGCATAAATGAAAGAAAAAAATATTGCTTAAGTTTACAGAAAGCAAAAAGTATTCAGATTTTTTTCTCTGTCCTGCAAAATTCTAAAAATACTCATTACTTACATTCTTATAAAAATACCATGTATACAGGGGGTGGAAAATTTTTTGCGATTCATGATCTACTCCATATTTAAAAAATCGAAGGCTGTCTACCATTGGCAAAGCTAAATTAACGTAACGTACATGTTTATATATTTATTTTCGGTAAAAGAAACAATTTTAAATTACCTAATTTTCTAAAAAAACTTAATATTAATATTAACAAAATCAAAATTTAGTGACGAAAATAATGATAGTATTTATATATCAAAAATTAACCATCAAATTCATTTCGTTTAGCTGAAATTTGGCATTGTATGTCTGCGACAAGTTTACCATATTGTGGCTGGTACGAGCTTCTTGCTATGCTTAAACACAAAAAGAAATGTTTATCTGTTAAATGCGACGGTTGTTATTTTTATGCAGTTAATGGTTAAAAAGCAGATTCGTAAAGATGCGTCGATTAAAAGTAAGATTTCAAATACAAAATCAATTTGTAAATATTTAAAAACGTTTCCTTAGAAATTAATTTCCAAAAATCAGTATCGCTAGATGCTCTGCATTTAAGAAATATAACCCATCATAATTTAATAAATTCTTCCTCAGCCGTGACTAATGTGGTATCTATTGAATGTAACTCTCTCAATGTTGACATTTTTACAAAATGGAAATATGATAAAATGTGGTGTTTCTTCCAACCTAATCAGGTCCGAGAATCTTCTTTCAAATTTTCAAATAAAACATCTAAGTATTCGGCGAAATCTTCGAAGTCTCGGTTTGGATTAAGGATGCTCCATGTTTCTGAAGTTTCTCAATTCATGTTTTCTTAATTGAGACGCATACCTTTTGATCTTTGAAAATTTTAACCTGTCTGTGAAACAATTATTCGTTCCTTTTAGATTTAGATTTAAGTCGTTATGTTCTGCAGAGATATCGCAGAGAAAATCTAGTTTCAAGAGTCATTTCTGATCTTCCAATTCAGTAATGTGCTCTCCTTTCATTTGTAGATTTTTTTTTTTTAATTTCTGGTAACAGTATGCGAAATCTCTTTTAAAGAAAGCACTATGGTTTAGCCACCTCAAGTTTGTGAGTAATAAGAGATCTCCGTGCGCTGATACAGTTTCTTCCAAAAGCGCCTGAAATTGTCGTCTCTGAAGACTTCTTGAATGAATTGAATTGTAGATTTTAAAAACAATTTGAATTATATCATTATACTTTAGTATTTTTGAACATAATACCTGTTGATGGATAATGCAATGATAACAGGTAAAACTGGGAATGTTTTCATCATCATTGCACAAGGCAATAAAACTAATTCGATTCCCGACCATTGTTCGAGTTCCATTTGTTGTAATAGAGACCAATTTATATATTGAAAAAACTGTCTCATCAATAAAGTTTTAAAATGAAATGTAGATATCTAGGCCTCTCGTTTATCCTTTCAAAGGACTTATAGTTAATAACTCTTCTTTTGATGTCATATCTTCGTAAACCTATATCATTTCTGTGTCATTGAATTTACGGTTTCAATTAATTCATTAAAACTGTAAATTCAATTCATTCAAGAAGTCTACAGAGATGACAATTTTAGACGCTTTTGGACAGGTATTTTGGACAGGTTTTTCAATATATAAATTGGTCTCTATTGCAACAGATTTAGCTCCAACTATGATCGGGAATCGAATTAGTTTTATTGCCATGAGCAATATTGATGAGAAAATTCCCAGTTTTTATCTGCTATAATTGTTTAATCCATCAACAAGTATTGTGTTCAAAAATACTAAAGTATTCATGTCTATGTAATTTCAAATGAAAATACTAGATATTTTTATGAGGAATAACTTTCATGAATAATCTAAAAAGAAAAAGAGAATTTTCCATCTAAACAATCAGCTTTAATATTAATTGTAATATCTGTAGAAGAAGAGGAGATAATGATGTATCTTATGATTCAAATAATTTATTTTTGGAATCACATTTACAAAATGATCACCAAAAATATGTAATAATAATCTTAGTTTTTCACTTAAATATGAAAAAAGTATTTAAAATTCCAGACAAAGAATTTTTGTCGGTAAAAAATATTTATTTTAACATTATGATTAAAGCAGTGGAAAAAACAATATTATCTCAACCATATATATTTGAGTGATTCTTCAGGAGATATGACGGTGGGATCAAATAGCTCCTATAAAAATTTATGAAAAAAAATACTAATGCAAAATGAAACATGAAATATAAAGTACGAAAAGAAATTTAAATACTAATTTTTTATTAGTGAGGATAATTAATGTATGCATGCATTTTTTCAAAAAAAGAAGTGCCTAATTTTCTGAACTTAATTTTAAAGTAATGAGCTTTTATTAAAAAATAACTTCTATATCTTAGATATAAATTTTGTTTGTAAAAATATATGTAAAATCCAGATTTTATTAAATACATACATATTCAGGAAAATAAAAAAATAACTAAGAAATAAATCAGCACCCACGTTTCAATTTAAACTGGATATGCTTTAAACATCACATTAAATTCAAAATTGTGGTTTCAAAAGATGTCCCACGTTTATTGGTGATTTTAAAAATATTTTTATTCGTACATAGTACAAGTAAACTCACTCAAATATTATGATATATTTGAGTAAACGAACCCATTGAATTCCCCTTTATTAATTTATATTTAAAATACAAATTCAGGATACTTGAATGTGAATAAGGTGTTTCTTTCCTATGTTGTGTAATATATATTTCAAATAATCCTTCTCAGAAATCCAGTTCAAACACGAAAACAAAGATATAGTGCTTTTCTAGAAATGCAAATTCATCATTTCTGCTAAGAATCTGTAATTGTGATGAAAAATCGAGTGTTTTTCTAACATATTCCTTTTCCGAAATATAAGTAGGATATCGTAATACGAAGAGATTTTCAATATTGCATGTTTCATAATTTTTTACAGAAAATATTTGAAGTATATTTTCTGTAATAGTAAATATCCATATGTTTTACCTAGGAATCTATTCTCACCAGTTTCCTATCTCTCAAAAGTAATATTATGAAATATTGTGAAACAATTTACAATGATTAAATGTAAATTTTTTTTATACAACTTTTCCATGGCTATAATGTTTAATGAGAATTAAGTAAGAAACGAAGAACATAGTTTTAGAGGATTCATTTTTTTATTTATACAATTCCTGACAACTACATTCTGTATTTTTAGAGCATTTCCTTTTTAAATATACAGTTTTAATTAATATAATATACGCATTAAGTAATAATAAAACACTTCTAAGAAATAAAAAAAATGTATTTATAATTTAATTCTATTAAAAGGTTTAAAGTATGAAAAATTTCTTTTTATTTTAATCACTGAATATATTAGAAAAATAAAACCATCATATTATACTTCTATTTTTCATTTCAGTTTAAAAGAAAATACTTTTAGTTTTCTACTATTTAAACTAAATTTGTCTTTCAATGAAAATATTTGTTAGATATTATGTTGTTAACACTTGGTTTACAACATGATATCTCATTGATATATTTATTTGGTGCTTCAGCAGGCTGGGACAAATAGCTCATGCATTTTCCATATCAGACGCCTTTGGACCTTATCTTTTAAATTGTGCAAAGAACATGAAATCATTCCTATTCCGTTTCTGTGTTTTTAACTATTCTCTGCTACCGGTTCTTAAACTAACATGTCACCAGATATCTAGCATAAGAAACTGATCTACTAGACCATCAGCTTATCTCCATCCAAAAAATTATATCCATCATTTTCCAATTTATCTCATTGCTAACCATATAATATTAAATCATATCTTTTAAACTTTTGATAACTTCAAATAAGTAATCATGCCAGGGTACTGTCTGATATAATACAGTCTTCATAAGTAAAACATTAAATAAAAGAAATGCCCTAAAATATATCTCAAATACCTTTGGGACATAATTCACGGTCATCAGCAATTAGTATGATAGTATGATTCTTATATACGTCTATGGTAATTATGTAGATACATTATATAGTTATATCAATTTAATCGCATTGGGAATTTTTATGCAAACCAAATTGTACAGGTAGTCAATTGTACAGGTTCTATGCAATAATGATTGATTACTTTTTGTATATCTACTAATTCCATGCTCTTTTATTAATTAATTAGTATTATATTTTTGTGAACATTGATATTGGTCACCACCACAGGGTACTATTCAGTATATTATAATGCTATTATTTAATAATATCAAGATAAATTACTGTCAAAATATACAAAATCAATTAATTTTCTCAACTCATCGTTATTGAAACCTATAAATGGACACTTAAACTTGGACATTTTTACTACAAAAAAAGAACTAATTATTTGTAGTTAAACGTTAAATTTAATCTCAAAATTAAATTTAATTTTGATTTTTTATAATAAATATTAATTTTTTTATAAGGCTTTGACAACAACCAAAATTTAACATGTTACAACACATTTAAGTAACAAAATATTTATTCTACTTTTAGATTACATAAAAAAAGAGTTTATCATTTCAATTTGCTTACATTTTATGATGTTAGTTAATATTCTTTTCTGGGAAACTTATCTATGTTAAATTGGAAGGAAAAATAAACTAACACATTCCCTTAAATATTGAGACTACTATCCTTGTGTACCTTTAGAAAAATCCACTTTCATGTATGTCTGTATACGAATATCATTCTAAAACATATATTATTTATGCAATAATGTATTGTAAGTATTCGTGATATCGAAACAATAATCACGCTTAATTGATATTTGTAATTATAAAGTTTTTTTTTTTCATGTTAACTGATATATAATTGTTCTGAGTACTCTTGAGTTTTATTTACATTAATATGTATGAATAAAAAAATAATTTATTGAAAATAATCAAAATGTAAGTCGGAAAAATTGGCTAAATTTGAGTACACAAACGGAGATTACAGAAAAGCATGAAAAATATTAGCAGATTGTGTTGATTTACATGATTCCTGAAATAACCGAAACATCCACAATTGACGATTCTATGAATTCCCAGAAATTTCTGCTATAGATCCCAATTTCAAAAGAACATAATTTTAAAGATAAACAGCATAATTTTAAAGTATTATTTTATTATTTATGTTAATGAAACAAGACATGATTATTAGATAATGAAATACTGATTTATATTTTCAAAAGCAAAAGACACAGGATCTATAAGGCTATAAATAATAAATTTCATAATTTACTTGTCAAAATAAAATGTTGTTAAGCAAACTAGAATAAAACAAACTATTTCTTTATATATATAACATCTCTTTATATATTTAAATTTAGGAAACTATATTAGTTACGTAAGACACTAAACTGTGCTATATTTGATTAAGTGAACTAAATATTCTAGTGTTTATAATACATAATTGTTTTTTTTAATTTAAATATCCTACATTGTACAATTTAAATTTAAATATCCTTCATTCTTGAGTGTAAAATATTCTTGACAATTAATATTTCAGCTCTAAGTAATGAGAGTCAATTTTTAATAGAAATGAATGTGACCATTCTCAAGTCTGTGTTTTAAAAACAAATAGCACTGACTTAACTTTAATCGCTACTTTCCCAAATAGCCGTAGAACTTAATGTTCTAAATATGAAACATTGTTTCTAGAATACGTAAATTAAGGTGAGAGTTTAAAATTTTGTATATTGTGTATATCTTTTCTAAGATTAACTTTATGTCTTAGAAATATTTTTGTGTCATCCATGTGTAAATTGGTTTGTTACATTAAGTAAAATAGAAGTAATAGTGTATTTTAATTACGTGGGGAATGTTTCTTACATTTATACGTCTGTATGTATCCCTTTCTAAAGAGTTTTCTTGTTTCTTCAAAATGTGTAAATAGTGAAGTTGATTTTATTCATATTATGTAAATGACCTGAATATCTCATGTATGACATGAATACATTAAACACTTGTTTCGAAATATCTGAGTTTGAAAGAAATATATAGAAAAGGTATTAGGTTATGAATTTAATGTCTTAAATAAGATTATTCTGTTATATGGTATATTTCGGCAACTTATATTTCAGTAGATTATTACATTTAGCTTCTAGTGATAGTAAAATATCACGCATTTTATAATAACATTTTAAAATCAATTAAAACATTCTGCATTAAATTTACATTACATTAATAGGAATATTGTACCATTCTTCATGGAAACATTCTGAAAGTTCTAAGAGAGATGTCCAAGGATTATATATATTCTATATTCGACGAACTAAAATAGACCATAACGATCAATTATATTGAGATCTGATGAATGTACTTATCAAAATATATATTTAAAATCATCTTTGAGCTCCTCAATCTATGATTGACTATTTTTTTCTCATGGATAGAAGCATTACTATCCTGGAAAATTCACCTAATGCAGAAAAAAAAAATCGGTATCATAGGAACAACCTGGTCAGCTAAAATTTCTCCAGGCTTCCTGAGCGATTCTTCCTTTTAGGCTTTCATTTGGCTTAATAAAAAACCGGGACACAGCTGCCGATTTCATTAAAGTTACTCATCAACGTTTGACAAATGGAAGGTGTTAAACGCGATTAAACTCTTTTATAGGTGTTTATAATACGTGCACTCTTACTGTTACAGGGAGAAAAAAAAGATGTAAGATGTTTTGTCAGACGATATTACTATCTTCCACCTATCAATCAAATAGGTTTATGAGGATGATACCATTTTAAATAGCATTTACTTGATTTGCTGAATTCTGCAGTACAATTTTATTCAGTAGTTTGATTTTTCGACATTGCAGTCTGCTACAATTTCCATAGCATTCTTCCCCTTAGCTTTGCTGTCCATCCACTATTTGGCTTGTTTAGTTACGCTAATTTTCAGTGACATTTTAGACATTTTACATCAAAAGCAATAAAAGTTTACATGTTTCAGTCATACTTGTTCCAACTAGACGAGCTCCTACTATTTGGGATATTTGTAAATTCGAAAACCATGTCATTTTACGCTTTCAAAAGGAAAAAAATTCTAAAGCTTACAGACTATCGATAATGACATCTCATACTACCAGAAAACATACTTTTTTTAATTTAAAAATTACTGATAGCTATTAATACAGTTTAATATCTAAAAGTCCATACAAAATTTGTCATTTTCATTCAAGTGTGTTTTTATTGTTTTGATAACAATCTTTAGTCTTTAAAGATTATGGGAAATATTATAGTTATTAAACCAGAAAAAATGTAAGAAATTATTAATTGTTAACATTTTTGTTAATAATTGATTTTCTTTATATAAGTGACTTAAGAGCTGATGTAGCAGAAAAAAGGTTATTATTCTCTTCCTTGGTTCAACAGTTCGTGATTTCAAATACCACCTTGGCCATGAGTGATTGTTGAGGTTTAGAATCTAGTAGTAACTTTGTTTCTGGTCTTATTAGCCCTAATATGACTATTGACTGACGAAGAAATATTTGTACTGTTTGTAAAACGTTCGGAAATTATTCAACATTTTTAAATCTTAATATAGAATATTCTCTCTGTCCACTTTTATAGAAATCATTTATAAAAATAATCATGTGGTTAAGAATTTAAATGTATTTGGCATAAGTATTCTTTGAATTTTTAAGCACAATAATGCAGAGGAGTTAATTATTATATAAATTCCAACAATTTTGTATATCTAAAAAAATTAATTGACTTTGAACTTTATCGGAAATATATTTCTGAAATAATTACTGTATTTTTCATTGAAGATTTTCAATATCTTGTTTTTGTAATTAATTTAATACCACTAAAAATTATATATTTTATTTTAAACTATCTATTTTTGTGATGTGAATGTTGAATAGTTTATTGCAAATTCCATTGTATATTGAAAGATCTTTTTTTACGTAATATTATAGTAATCCTATAATATTTTAATAATATAATATAATAAAGTGGGAACAAATATTTTTCTCATTTTTAAATAGGAAAACATAAATATAAAATTATGTATTGTCCCATTGATGTAACATTAATACTTATGCACTTTATATATTAGTGGAATTACAGATAATCAACTTGAATACCAGAACAAGTATCAAATAAAGTTGTTTAATCAAAATAATATAAGAAATCTGAATTAATTTTTAATTTGGAACTAGTAACTAATATAATTTTAAGATTTTTAAATGCTTTATATTCTTTTTTTAGTGATTAATTGTAAATTAATAAGAACTCAATATCAAAACTGGTTTTCCGAAAACCACATCAAACTACCGATAATATTACATAATTATTTTACTATTCTAAAATGCATTAAAAATATTAAATAGTGAG
>JAPDSC010155208.1:5111-18818 GCA_026290005.1 Latrodectus geometricus
CATAAAATTTTATATGGGAAATTTGTATTTATAAAATAAACACGGTCAAAATATGAATGAAAAATTTTTATTGTGCATAAAAATTAAAAATAAGAGTTGACAATGGCATTTCTTTTTGAAATGCTTCTCCCCAAGATGTGAGCTGCATTATACCTATAAATGAGAAAATAAATATTTGCATCAAAGCTTTTTTTTTGTGTGTGTATGTTATACTGACACATTCACAAATAATGAACTAGCAAAACAAAATTTATTTTTAGTTTTGAAGTAAAGTGCAGAATACAGCAATTAGAAATGAATCATTAATTGCATAATATTTTAAGAAATTCTTTAGACTAGTATAATATCAACTTTGTTTATTAAATTATCTTGCCCATAAAAATCTATTAAATGATTATTTTTTCTGCTATATTCATTAAAGCCTGATAGCATATCATTAAAGTATCCTGACTACTCTTTCATAAGTTCATCTATTTTCTTTTATAAATAATCTTTACACATTTTTTCCATCTTTGTGATTAATATTAGTGAAACATACAGAATCAAAATATTCAGAAGAAAATTAATCACTTTTATAGGGTGATTTATAAATAGTTTACCACTCTTGTAATTTAATGTACAATAATTAAATTTAAAATGTCAACATAAAATGATTTATTAAATAAACTCAATGCAACTATCACTCGACACTTGAAATTTTATAATTTCTTTTTTTATTATTTATATTAGTAAAAACAAATTCAATGGAATACAGAAATTTTACATATCATATTAACTATGAGGCAGTAAAATGCTTCTGTGATATTGCTCATTGACAGGAAATTAAAAAAAAAATTGTGAACAAAAATTACTTTCTGTGCCTATCCGAGTTTGAATGAAGAAAAGGTGTCATCAAGTATGGCCGCAAAGGATATCCATTATCACCTAATACATGATTAGGCACTTCGGTTTCCAGGTGAGTTCTTAAGTAAGAATGGTCAAACACAGTACTATCATGAGTACTGCCTGGCCATCGTACAACAATATTTCTGATGCTCAAATCCACATCACTCATGGTTTGTACATTAAGGCTAAAAAAAGCCTTTGAGGCATCTAAATATCTCACCGATGTCACATCCAGGACTTTGAATTTCAACATGTGTGTAATCTAGTGCACCGAGCACACCTGTCAAACCACACAATCTATAGAAGCTTGAGCTAACCTGTAAAAAAAATTTTTTTTGAATCCATGTTGAAAATAAAATGCATTAGTACTTTGCTATTAATGTGTCAACTTTATATATTCAATAAAGCTAATTTATTTTAAAGAATAGTTCTTTTTATTTGGCTAATAATATTTCCTTAACATTTTAATCAGAATTTTCACATAATTAAAATTGATTGCAGAACATCTTAGGTGTACTTTTAAACCTTCTCTCTAATTTCAATTAACAGATTATTAGAAACCAATATTAGCAAGAGTTTAAATTGTTACAATGTTGTTTAAATTATTTTTGTTGTTGCTTTAATAGCAATCCACAGGTATGAGAGAGATAATATAATTGGCAATATAATTGGCAATAACTTGACCTGATGACATGTTTTGAAAGCAGTTTCATTGATTTTAACATATACATTGAAAATTACATAAAACTTATACAATAATTTTATTCATAATTAGTGCTATTTGAGAAAATGAGTGTTTTTGCCTAGGTTTCCTTATCAATTTTTTTAATAATGAATGCATGTGAAAAATCTTTATACTCATAAATTTGTGACTGCAATTTTTCTAACATCAATTAATTTGTATTATTGAGCAACAAATTACATCACATAAATGAATTATTATTTTTGTGTTTTATTTTCAGCATTGTTAGGTTCGCATGTTTATTAACAAACTTAAATTATTGAAAAGCCACATCAGCTCTTGTTAACCAATTCCGACAACAAAAATACTCTTTTTACACTTTTGTAAATTATGCAATACTCATTAATAATACCATTTCAAATATGTGATTAATAATGGAATGGAATTCTTGTTGCTTAATTATTATAATTGTTTTTTTTAATAAATTATTGTGTATGAGAAATATAAATAATTTAATTTTGTCTCATCAGATAAATTAAACTACACACAATATCAAACACTTATTTTGGCATACATCCTATTAATTTGTCTAGTACAATATTAATTGCTAGAATATACATTTACTTACTTCTTTTCTTTCCTCTTCTTTTTGAGGTAAACAAATGTATTCAGAATGCAGCTCTGCCAGGCTTCTGGCGACATCGGTCACAGCACGACTCACTGATGGTTGGCTACACTGAATTATATCGACAATGTTCAGTTGTTGAGTTCCTGTAAACCAATTACGATTTTTCTGTAGGTGTCAATGCCTGGTTTTGCACAGTCCACGATTTCGTGAGTCCACGATCACAGTAGAATTTCGGCGATAGACGCTGAATTAAAATTTCCACCTTACTTTTATTTAATCTATAACGGCTACGAAAATCAACTTCGTTCAAAGTTTCAAAATCATTTTGCCTACTTTCATACACACATCTCGCTTTTCTTTCCATTAATTCAAGATTTTGCAAATCTTGCACATCAATGTCAACAAACATATCGTTTAAGACCGCCATTGTTTGCTGTGACTCGGCGCTAACACTCCGAAACTGTAGGGTTATTCTAGGGATACATACAGGCGAGTTAATCGCTGTTTTTGTCAATGTGAATAACGCTTCATGACTTAACTCGCCATTTATCCTGAAACCTCGTTTGACTCTGGTTGGTGAATACGGCCGTAAGATTAGATCTTTAAAGATAATTCAATATTTTTTTAGAATAATTATTATATAATATTTCAATATCAAATATTTGCTTACCAATGTAGGCTATTATTAAAATGAATTATTAGAAGTGTAAGTTATTATAAGTGAAAACATTGTTTTGCAAAAAAGGAAGGAAAATACATTTCAGCATGTGTGTAATGATAAATTATTTCCAATATTTATTTATTTTTTTAAAAAGAAATACCTAGTGTAGATTAAAATAATGACTTAATGCTAAATTCTTGTGCTTTTAAATGTGATTTAATCCTTTTATATTAACTATTAGCTAAGATCTTAACGTGATTTAAAGTTGACTAATTATAGAAACGTATCATTAACATTACATTAAAAATAATGCGTTTTTTCAATATAGAAAAAGTTTGCTAATTTTATATTGATTGTAAATCCATGGAAATACCAAAACTGAATTATATTTTAATATATTAAGCTTATTTTAATTTGAGAAAAAAGCACATTGGCTTAAAATTTTTGTATGATATTAACTATTATCTTTCTTTTCAGCATTATAGTACATTTGAACACATATATTAAGTAAGCAGAACTAAAATATTTTTATAAGCATTTCTTTATTATCTCCATATTAACAGTTATGTTCTATGTTTAGTATATATTGGATACTTTGAATTTATAAATCGTTATTAATTACTCATATACTCAAACATTAAAATAATTTTTAATCAATTAAAGTGGCAATTCTTAAAATTTTTCCCAATATATGTATGAAATATGTATCCAGTAGAAATTTTCATATTATTTAATATACACTGGCTTTTATTTATATTGGTAAGGAATACAAATAATTCAAACTAATAACAGTCAAACTAACTATTAACTAATTAATGCTAACTTTTCAGTAAGATTTATTTATTGATGATTTTCAAATGCCTGTACAATTGGCTATGTTGATGGCCTTGTTAGCGAGGATATCATTCTCTTTAACCGAAGGTAGTGAATTTGAAACCCGGCATAATCAAGGATCCATCACGCTCACTAAAGGCGGCTGTGACATGTTAAATAGGTCACTATGTCCTTTAACTGAAATAGCATTTCTAGGAGTAGCTGGTTTAGTATCAAGGATAATCCTGGTTGAATTATCCTTGCTTCTAAATTAAAGATTCCCATCCTTCTGTTTCCACTAACTAGTAGAGCACAAATCAAGGTTAGGTACAAGGAAGTATGCTAGTGCAACAACAGCATTGGGTCCCTGGTCCACTAATATCATAGTACCTTACTATTTGTGAACATGAGAAAACAACAGAACAATAAATGAGAAGCATCAAATATTTGTTTTTGTCAAAACAGAAGACAAAAAATTCCATCGCAGCATATTCAACCCGATTAAATAAGCTCATCAGAAATAAGGAACGGTACCTAATTGGAAGAATGACACTGAAATTTTTCGAAGACAACTCGGAATTTCCTTAGTTTTCTCAACTAAAAATATCATGAATGACGATTTAACCCTTCTTTGCATAATGGTGGAAATTTCCATCATAACCAATAATGCCCAAAAATTATATAAAAGAACAAGTTCACTATAAGTTGATCGTGTTTGGATACCTTTTTAATGTCTATTGCATAAAAAGAAACATAGCTGTCAAAAATAAACAAGTGTCATTATCAGTGCTTAAAGTTGTCTCATTCCGCTGTTTGTTGTAGTTGCAATAAACGTATGATTTCGTTTATAATTTTGTTTTATTATATTAGAGTTTCTATTGCTAAAAAATTGAAAATGAGTGGAAGAAAGGTAACACGTGTTTCTGTTATTTTCCTCTTTTATTTCTATTTAGTACTAAGCTAATGATCTAACTTTGAATGATGATGGAAATTTTTAGCATATTGTTTTTTGCTAAATTTATGCTATAAATGTATACTAAGATTTTTTAACCATTTTTCCTTTAATTTTGAACATGAATTATATCAACTTGATTAATTTTACCAATAAAGAAAAAATCATGCAAAGAAGGGTTAATTAGAGGAATGTTTCTTCCTGTGACGTTCTATTAAATATAATAATTTTATTAACTATGTTAAAAATATTTTTTATTAATGCTGCTTTTTTTCTGAGTAGTTAATATCTATGACTTTTTGAGTAGCCTATTTTGACATACAAAAAATAATTTTGTGAATTCTGAATGAATGTTATATAAATTGCGATTTAATATTTTATAATTCACAAAAACTTGTGTTGAATTTTTATTTATTTTTGAACATATGTAGTGGTTGTAATTGTCTGGACAGTTAGAATGTCATTCTGATTACAAGAAGTACTGAGATTGAATCTCGACTCCATCGTGTTCTTCTGCTCTGGAATACTTAAAATATGCCGAAATTGCCATGCCCTCCAAGTTAAATGATAACTCTGGTGTTGGTTGGTCCAGCTGACAGATGAATGATTTGAATTCTTGCCTCCAATTCAACAATTTGTGGTTTCGAGATTTTGTTACTAAGGAATGGAAGTTTGTAATGGTTTGGAATCAACTTTAACTGTAGTTCCTGTCTTGTAAACTCTCGTGTGAAAAATGATCCCTGAGTGACAAACAAACTAAACCAGCCCTGAGATAGGTTGATAAAGTATTGTAACCTTATCTATGCTTAAAAAATATGATATCCAATCCACTTGATCAGGAAAATGCTTTGCAGGCCTGAGGCAAATCCAAACTTCAACCTTTAGTGCATCACAGTTTTGAGCATCTAGAAATATTACACCTTACACATTTCAGAATTACTCGTAGGTTCTAATTCTTCAGTAATCTCTCTCTCACAAGGGTTAATAGACTTAATCTACATTTTTCTGTCACTGAAAAGAAACATGAACAGAATATTTGTAAAAAGTATTCTAAACTTTAAAAAATAATTTAATTTTTATGGAGTAGTAAGGCCACAGCTTGCATAATTAAGCCTTACTAATTATAATTGGCTATAACTTATATTTATAATTTCCTTTTACATTAAAATATTTCAGAACCATAAGAAAATGAGTGTTTTAAATGAATGAGTTTTTTGTTTAAGCTGTGCTTTAGAAGAAGATTGCAATTCTTTTAATTCAAGCTTCAATAATAAGAAATGATAAAATAAGTAAATACAATAAAACATTAACTTTAAAAGACAGCATGAAAACAATACATTTCCATTGAATATAAAAAATTATTCTAGATTTCAGCCATGCAAAAGGATTTAAAATATATTGATACAGTTAAAATATAAAAGTATTTATTCTGCTCCGTATATCTAAAGGGAGTTTTATATAAGTAAGTTAAAATTTAAATGAAATAAATATACCTTTGAAAATTTTGCTAGTGAAGAATATCATTCATTCAAAAATTTAAGAGATTATTTATTATTATTCAAAATATTGGGGATGCAAATAATGCAAAAAATAGATACGTTTTTCATGTACAGAAAACAGCTGTTATATAAATGTAATGTATCTTCTCGAAAAAACTGATAAACTTCCCAACAGATTGTACAGTTTTAAAATTCTTTGAAACTTCAAATACCTTGCTGCTCTTCCTTTGAAGAAATATTGAAATTAATGAACCCTTTTGAAATTGATCTTTTTTTTTAACAAAAATAAATCTTTTTAAAGATAAGATAAATGACTTTTCAATACTTTACGGCATTATGGTGAAATTCGACACTAGCCTATAAATCAAAAAGGAAAAATTTCTCAAAGAGAAAAGGGAGAAAATATAAAAAGTAAATTAACGTTTGCATATTAAAAAAAAAAAAAACGGATTTGAAAATTCATTTGTTTCAAGATCTTCGCTTTTGAAGAAAACTTAGAAATACAGACATAGTTCACGTTATAAAAAATGTAGATTAAATACATTAAAATATACCTGATACAATGCAACTATTACCTATTATTAGTTTGGGGAAAAAGAAATCCATTATTTTTACGTGAACATTTTGTAAGTTCTTTCAGATTCGCTTTGTAAAAAGGTTTAAAACAGTTTTCATGTAGATTTTTAGGTCTTGTGCGAAGCTACGACTGCTGACATGCTGTCAAGTTTGATAATTTTTATATTTTATAGACATTCTCGACGATGTTGTATCCATGCGAGCTGCATCTTTAGCATCCAAATACCAAAACGGAATCGACGAAACCAAAATTGTGCGTAACTGGTTGTTACAGTCGTATATAGGACGATAAACACCTTTCACAATTTTAGCCACCTGGTTAGCATTTTCACCATTATAAAAGAAAACCTAAAATGTATCGAATTTTCAGTTTGTTGTCTTCTATTTTTAAAACCTTGTACTCATAACTGAATAAATCAAACAAAAAACGCAAGAGGATATTTTAGTGACAAATGTCACCTTTCCAACGAGCATAAATCTCAAATAGTTTGATAGATACCTCACAAGATAGCGACCACTACAGACGTCTACCGAAAAATTAATGGATAACCTTTTCCCCAACCTAATATTTTCAATGTAACATTATATCGTATTGAATTAAGTTGTTAAAAATACATGTTATCAAAATACAGTATTGTTAATGTAGTACAGTGTTTTCATATTTTGGAATAGTTTGCAATATTTAATATAAATAATTTAATATTATTTATTCAGTATTTATAAATTCTAAAATTATTAAATAATTACTATTCTGCGAAATGTTTGTTTCATATTATTAAAATTTTCAATGATTAAATATTTTTGTTAAGATTAGTGTAATAATGTGTATATTTACATTGATATGTAATTTCATGACTATAATTTATAAAAATAATGTGCTATAATTGTAATACATTAGGTCCTAAAAATATTATTCTTTGATTTAAAGTATTGCCTTTTTAATGAACCAAAAATTGCATTATTATTCTCAATTAAAATGCAATAATACCTGAAATTCTTCATAAATTATATGAATAGTTAAATTGTAAACTTTAAAAACTACAGTATGATTTAAGGAGATTAATTACATATGTGTATAGAAGAAACAAATATACTATCAACGAATTTTCGAATCAATCTAGCTTATCTTTTCAGTTATTTATCAACATAAAATATAAACAGATTTCTTCACAAAATGGTTTTAAATTTGAAGTTTATATGTGTATGTGCAGCTTCAATGTTATTTATTTTCTCTTCTGGCTTTTGCGTTCATTAGACGGTAATTAATATAACTTATTTAATAAATAAATGATTTTTAACATGGTTTTATAATTTTACTGAACTAACGGTAAATAAAATATGACACTAATTCATGAACTATACAAAATCACACATTTCAATTTTAATGTGTGCTTTACAAAGCGTATGAACAATTTTATAAACTGTATTTCATGTAATATCTTGCAAATCATTTCAAATTAAAATTTATGGTTTAACATTAATCAAACTTTAAAAAAACATTTAATTGTTTTCTATTATTGTTCAATATTATTTTACCTTGGTTAGTATATATATAATCAAAGCAATAAATTTTTTTATGTAATGATACCAAACTGTCATTTATGATCAATAATAACTCATTTTGTTATTTTTTTAAAGTTTGTTAACATTATTTTACCTTTGCTGATTATTTTTACAATGTAACGTCACGACTAAAGTGTTAATACCAGAAGAAATGCTATAAAATTCTGAAAAAAACGTTTCGAAGCTTTTGAAACTTGGATGATGAAAAAGAATTTTTTTTTTTTTTTTTTTTTTTTTTTTTTTTTTTTTTTTTTTTTTTTGAGAATTGATAAAAACCACCTGAGTTATATTTTTTTCAAACGAAACATGTTCTTGGTAAAGAATTAATTTAAAAATGTAGACTTTATGACATTCCACTATATATGTTTTGAATTATGCATGACTTTTTTACTGCATTTTAGGGTACTTTTTTAAAATTTTGTATTTCATTACTTTATTATACTGCGTTTCAAAATTTGTCGGAAACTTTTCATTTCATTCAAAGATTTTACATTTAGTTCATTCACACAATTCATGATTTTCTTTAGTAGATTATTTGAAAATGGATATAAATGGATTTTTTTTATTGATTTTAAGAGTATAGAACATACAAGTTATTATTAAGTTTTAACAAAATCTTGTATTTATTTATTTTTTTCATTATATTGATGGCATAGTTATGATGTTTTAAAATTATTTATGAAAGGTATATTATTTTAAACTGAAGAACTTGGAAAAATTAAGGATTTTGTTTATGAAATGTATTTAAATAAAACAGAAATACTTTGGTTTTCATTTTTATATAAATAAAAACTAAAGTAGCTTGAATAAATGTTTTTCAAAGACACGTTTGTAACAGTTCAAATTTGAAATTGTAGTTAGGAGATATTTTCGTTACCAAAAACTATTTATAACTTCAGTTTAGCAAGTGTTGGCGCCAATGCTTTGAATGTTTGCGTTTCATCCTTTTGCCAAGCGCTCCATTAACCCCAAAAGGCTAAAAACAAAACCATAAGTTTGGAGTCGTATCGTTATTACTTAGTATAGATTGTGTTTTTGATATACTCTTGTATTTTCAATATAATAGCTTTTAATTTTCTTTGTAAGTAGTAATAAATAAAAAATAAATAATTTCGACTTATTATTCTTGACTTTTTTACACTACATCTTTTGGCCAGTTGAGCCGGAGAAACAAATAGAAATTATGCCATCTAATAAGTTACTAAATCGAAAACGCGGCAGTATTCAAGACCACTTAACTAAACTTTCGTCGAAACCACTGGAATATTTAGAAGAAATTGCACTTCGAGCAGTTCTAGATTGATTGGTGGATATAAAAATGAAATTTGAAGTCGTCAAAAGTGAATATTTTTAAATCGAAAATGACGAGGAAATTAAAGAAGCTGAAAAATTTTGAATAAAATTGATGAAAATATTCAAGAATCTCAGGTCAGTCTAAAACTTTTTCTTTGCAAATATATTGAAATTGAAAACAAAAATTCAATTGTTGAGAAAAGTGTTTATTTACCTGAAATTCCTTTACCACAACTGGATGGTCAATTTTATAACTGAAGCTCTTTTGAGCAACAGTTTCAAATTCTAATAGAAAATAATCCATTTTTATTAGACTCTCAGAAGTTTTACTATTTAAATGCTTGTCTTAAAGGTACTGCAAAACAGGTTCAGTCACCAAATGGCAATTATGAGTCGTCTTTTAAAACTCTCACGCTTCGTTAAAAGAATACCAAACTCATCGTTGAAAGCTATGTGCAAAATATAATTAATTGCAAACCATTAACTAAAGAAAATCCCTTAAAACTTCGCATGCCCATCGACACTTCGCAGAAAAATATTCGATCTTTGAAAGCATTTGGATTTGAACGTAATAAGTTTGTTGACATTTTGTTGATACATTTAATTTGTGCTAAGCTAGATAAAGAAACTCATAGCCAATTTCAATTAACTGTTGTTTCTCATGAAGTGCCTACTTGGGATGCCTTCATCAATTTTTTTAGAAAAAAATATTAGATACTGGAAAAATGAATAGCTGCTTGTGTTTTGATTCGAAACCCAAATTTTCAAACAATTAATATTATTGAAAAAAACTTACCATCATTTTATAAACCTGATACTTTTTTGAATAAATCTGCTTCACAATATTGCATTCTGTGTGATTCAAATCATTCTTTATATAAATGACAATTATCTTTGAAAATGAAAGTATTTGAATGGTTTAATTTTTTGAAATCTAAAAATCTGTAATCCAACTGTCTCAATTCATCACATAAATTAAATGAATGCATATCTAAATCTAGATGTATCGAATGCCACTAAAAACATCACTCTCTTTTGCATAGATCGGATACGAAACTTTTCTCCAGACAAATTCCTCAAACACCGAATGAAAACAGTTCTGAAAGTTTCCAATCTGCTTCTCCCTTTTTTTCCCCCCACCAGGCGCCTCTCGAAAATGAAGACTCTTTAACTGGTGTGGCGAAGAAAGAAGAAACGATTCAGAATTTTATTTTGCATACAAAAACAACACATGTTCTCCTTAGTACTGCTTTTATTTACGTGAAAAATTCTGACGGAGAATGTAAGAGGTGTAGAGCTATATTGGATAGTGCGTCCCAAGCTTCGTTTATTACTAATGATTGCGCAACATACTTGGGATTAAAAAGTTGGAGGAATAAATGGGTCATTAGTATCAATTAGACATTTAGTAAACAGTAATTTCAAGTAAAGATAATGCATTCGCGACAGATATCGAATTTTTAGTAGTTCCAAAAATTACTAATTTGACACCTTCGCAACAATTAAAGATTGTCAATTTAGAAATGCCAAGGGGTATCGAACTCGCAGACTCTCGGTTTTTTTAACCATCGAAAGTTGATATTTTGCTTGGAGCTAAAACTTTCTTCGAAATTTTGAAACCTAGTCAAATTAGAATAAATGAAAATACTTTGCTGCAAAATATACATTTTGGAAAATCACTGGTAGTGTGCCAAGTATTTCTATAAACAAAACCTATTGTCATTTAGTCATAGAAGAGAGTAATCTAGACTAAGCCTAAAGGTCGTACTGGGAAGTTGAAGCTTTGACAGAAAAGTTTCCTATGGATGATGAATTTAAATAGTGCATCGAACATTTTAAGAAAACACATTCTGGAAACATTGACAGTCGTTATATAGTTGAAATGTCCTTAGTAAATAACAAAGTTGAGCTTGGTCTATCCCAATATTTGAACATTAGAGGGTTCAATAGTACTTTAATTCGCCTTGATAAAAATCCAAATATTAAGGAACATTATCATGATTTTCTCAAAGAA
This sequence comes from Latrodectus geometricus, assembly GCA_026290005.1. NCBI lineage: Eukaryota > Metazoa > Arthropoda > Arachnida > Araneae > Theridiidae > Latrodectus > Latrodectus geometricus. The sequence goes on from JAPDSC010155208.1 coordinate 16,678, forward strand.
TATGAGAATCTTGGACATATGGAAGAAGTTAACGAAAGTGTTCTTCCAAATCCTCATTATTATATACCTCACCAAATGTATTAAGACCAGACAAAAGTACTAGCAAAATTAGAGTTGTGTTTAATGCTTCAGCAAAAACTTCCAATGGTATATCTTTGAATGATATATTAATGAAAGGTGGAACTGTTCAAGATGAACTTTGGTCAACTCTTTTACGATTTCGTAAACATTTGGTTGCTTTCACCGCTGATGTGCAGAAGATGTATAGACAAATAAAGATCCACCATTCGCAACAAGATTTACTTCGAATTGTTTGGAAAGATAATCCCGATGCTGGTTTAAAAACTTATCGTTTGACTACTGTTACGTACGGAACAACTTATGCTCCTTTTTGGTTACCCGAATACTTCTACAATTAGCTGAAGATGAAAGGGAAAACTTTCCGTTAGCATTACTGATAGTGAAAAATGATTTTTATGTCGACGATGTGCTCAGTGATTCACCAAATGAAAAAACGGCCTTAAAAATTCAGCACCAATTAATAGGCATGTTAAAAGCATTTGTATATTCTATAATCAGCATCTAATAATTCTAAACTACTTTCACAAGTATCAACTGATGATCACGAATATGTCTTTGAAAATAATGAAAGTCTTTCCGTGAAGACATTAGGAATGTCTTGGAATACTGAGCAGAGTAGCTTTCAATTTACATCAAATAATGATTACCCGACCATTTTAACAAAAAGGACGATATTATCCTTCATTTCTAAATTATCTGACCCTTTGGGGCTGGTCGGTCCTCTTACAGTGAAGGCTAAAATTTTAATTGAAAAATTATGGTTGCTAGGTTTACATTGGGATACAGAAGCTCCTGCGAAAGAAAGATTAGAATTTCAGAATTTTATTCGTAGTATACATGAAGTTGGACTGCTGAAAATTCCCCACTGTGTCATTCCAAACGAAACTACGCTTGTGGAAATTCACGGATTTTCAGATTCTTCTGAAGAAGCATATGAAGCTTATATTAATGTTCGCAGCAAATGTTGCTTCAATAATGTCAGTGTGCATTTGTTATGTAGTAAATCTAGAATAGCACCAGTTAAACGATTAACAATCCCATGCTTAGAGCTGTGTGCTTAGCTGTGCTTCTCTCAAAAATTGTAATAAAGACTCTTGAGGCAATGCAACTTGATGTAGACGAAGTGCATCTTTACACAGATTCAACTATTGTTCTTTCATGGATACCAATATCACCTCACCTTTTGAAATGCTTTGTAGCCAACAGAGTTGGCCAAATAATGGATTTAACTAGCAAATTCATATTAAATCAAATGACAACCCAGCAGATACCTAGTCTAGAGGATTTTTCGTGGACGAACTTATCGAGAACAAACTTTGGACGCTAAGTCCTGAGTTTCTACATTGTGACACAAACTTGACCACAAACTATGACTGCGTCTACTGACTCTGCATACATTAAAAAACTTAAAACATTTGTAAAAACTATGTTCAATCAATTGCCCCTAATGACTGTTTTGACAATTTCTATAAATTTTCAAATAATTATATGAAACATATACGAATTATAAATTTTATTTTCAGGTTCATTCGAAAAATGCAGATAAAGGTAAAACTTGGTCAATTTATTAGCTGTGCTGTGCTTAATCAATCACTTGATGTTTTAGTTAGCGATGATCAAGCTCATGAGTTTGGAGCAGAAATAGCAGCTTTCAAACAGGGTAAAAGCATACCGAGAGAATCAAAGTAAGTTAAAACTCCTCAATCTTTTTTTGGATTAAAATAAAATTTTATGTGTCGGAGGTGGACAAGTTAATTCCAAACTAAGCAAAAGTGCTAAACATCCTATAATTTTATATAAAGGTCATAAGCTTTCTACATTGATATTGGAATGTTTTCATAAAAATGTTTTGCATGTTGGACCTAATTCTTTACTCTATCTTGTAAGGCAGCAATTTTGGCCAATTAGCGGTAGAAATCAATGCAGACAAATAGTACACAAATGTGTTACTTGCTTTAAGAACAAGCCAAATAGCATAATTTGGCTTGTTCTTGGACAATTTCCATGGGCAATTTGCCAATAATTTGATTATGCTAATCAAATTATGGGCAACTTACCCA
>JAPDSC010155212.1:0-11038 GCA_026290005.1 Latrodectus geometricus
ATCACCCCAAACACAGAAGCTGTCTGATCCGTATGCATCTCTTTCACGGATGTTTGGTTGAAAACGAGTTCCACGTTCTCTCTAAAAGAAAATGCGCCTATTATCGGTTTTGAGGCAAAACCTGGACTCATCCGTGAAGAGAACAGCCCTCCATTGATCACGCGTCCAGTGGGCTTGTTGACCTGCTCACTACAAACGTTTCTGCGTATGACTGGACGCCTCATATAAAGACTACGTTCGTGAAGTCTTCGACGGACGTTTGATGTAGATACCAACCTTCTGGAGCTTGAAGCGGTGGAATATTTCAGTAGCGGCTCATTTCCTTCTTGCACATAATGACAAATATCGGTCGTCGACACTCGTGATACTTAGTGGCCATTTATGTCTGGACCTCCTGAATGTCCATGGTTAGAATTGTTACCAAAAAATCTATTAATCACAGACCGACTCCCATTCAGCCATCTAGCTTCTTCTGTCTGACTTTGTCCTGTCTTTAGTCTCCCAATAATTTGCCATCGAAATTGTTTCGTCAAATGACGCCTGGGGGCCATTGTTACAATTTCGCTATATCGGATTTTTAATCCCAGACATGAAGCGATATTTACCGACTAATTCTGAGACATCCATTTTTATGCTCTTCGCAAATGACGGATTCTGCCAGCAGTGCTACTATTTTGCATTATGCCCTATTGTTCAGTTCATTTTACTTACCAACATGTTCAAATTTTCTTGAGATTGATTTATTTTTGAGAGAATTATCGCTATTTTTGTCATTTTTCCATAATTTTTAGTTACTAGTCTACATTTAATGGTTTAAGAAATAAATGGAAATTTTATAGGACTCGAGTATAACGATATCTAATATATTGTTATGTAAATTTGTGGAATTTATAATACAATTAGATAGCAAAGTATATCGAAAAAGGAGAATAAAGCGTTGGACTATACACCGACATCAACGATAATTGTTATTGATGAAGTTAAAAGTTTTGTCATTTAGTCTATCATAGGAAACGTTCTTTTTTGCGAAACTTTGCTGATTTAACACCACTGAAATGAAAAATTCAGTAGGCTAGTAGCAACTCACTTTTATTGCATAGATTAAATAAGAATATTTTTTTGCTATAACTGTAGCTCTTCAATTTTACATCTTGCTCAATTTAAGTGCCAGAACCACTAATCATTCTAAGAGGTTAATTCAAATTGAATTTTCAAAGTGAAATCGCTATGCACAGCTAGTTTTTATTAAATATTCCGGAGAATTTCATTGCCCTTCATTGATGTGTTGTGAAACTCACTGTGGCAGCTTGGATTCCAACAGTTTCATTTGATTTGGCACAAAATTGTATGAAAATTGAGTGTGTTTAGAAGTTTGAGTCACAGTAGAAATAATCACACAGCAATGTGTCACGATAATTTGTTTGTTTTTAACTGGACCAAACACTAAACTTTCCACTCCGGAGAAAGCGATTTTGCCACTAAGCTACTGATAATCTGTGATTCCACAATTTTAAGACGTTTTGGTTAATACTGCATTTGTGTCTTAATTTTCCGACCTTCTGAAGAAGAAAGTTTCAGTTCCATTCCAAAAACAATCCTTCTGAAAGAGTCTATACAAGTTAATCTTTCATAGCATCTAATGTCACTCCGTTTATATGGTGTTTAATCTAAAGGATCTCAAATATCAATCTTGTCACTTAGCCACGTTTCAAAGTTACTTAACGATTGGATACATCAAGTGGTTTCAGTCGACTTGAAACCACAAAATGCCTCCATTTATACCTCTGACGTTTTAATTTCTGTTACTAACAATTTGGAAAACAATATTATAATGCTGAGTAAGGTGCAATATGACTAAAAATAAATTTCCTTAAAATTATAACCATGACACTTTTTTGTTTACTTGATCTATATTTGCAATTTCAATATGTGTTGTTGTTGTTGTTGTTAATGACACTTGGCGACGCCAAGTCCGCCCATCACGCAGACTAGGCGATTGAAGTCAGAGAGGGGGCGTCTTCCGTTTTTTTTAATAGAGCACCCTCATTCGAAGGTGGAAATACGACTTTTGGCTCATAGATGGCAGCACCACCTGAATCTTCCAATTTAGAGATTGAAACCTATGAAGACCCAAAGCCTGGCGCCAACCACCCCATGAGGAATAAATTTGTTATGGGAACATGGAGGACATTGCGACCCGACGGATTTAACGTGCCCCAGTCGCTATTAGTGAACACGACGGATCTTCGGCTTAGCCGGGATTCGAACTCACCACTTCTTTGTAACGAAAACGATGCCCTAACCAACCAGGCCACCACGGCCTATAACTATGTTCTTCTGTCATAAATACAATGAATTCTCATACATTTTGCTTGCTGTTAATATTAGTTTGGGGAAAAAGTAATCCATTATTTTTTCGGTAGACGCCTGTAGTGATCGATATCTCGTGAGGTATCTATCAAACAATTTCTGATTTATGCTCGTTGGAAAGGTGACATTTGACACTAAAATATCCTCTTGTGGTTTTTTGTTTGATTCATTCAGTTACGAGTACAAGGTTTTAAAAATGGAAGAAAACAAACAGAAAATTCGATACATTTTCGTTTTTCTCTTGTAACGGCGAAAAAGATAGCCGGGTGGCTAAAATTGTGAAAGGTGTTTATCGTCCTATATAAGACTGTAACAACCAGTTACGTACAATTTTTGTTCCGTCGATTCCGTTCGGGTATTTTTGATGTTAGAGATGCACCTCGTATGTGGATACAGCATCGTCGAAAATGTCTATAAAATATCAAAAATGATAGAAGTTAACCGCATGTCAGCAATCATAACGCGCAAGACCTAAAAATCTACATGAAAGCTATTTTAAACCTTTTTACAAAGAATCCAAAAGAAGTTAAAAGAAGTCTACCGAAAAAATAATGGATTACTTTTTCCCCAACCTAATATAATTATACACTCATAAACATATTTATCCAATTTTCTCTATGAATTAACTGTAATTATCAACAGTTTTATTTCTTACGAATGTTTATTGAAGTTTCGTTTGTGTGGAATATTGAAAAATTCTAGGGATTTAATTTTAGTTTGATAGTTAGAATGGTTAGAACATTCTTCGATTCTATAAGTTACATATTAAATGATTTATTTTCAGAAAACATTTATCAATCTAACTTATCTGTTTAATCAAATAAAAAAGGAAAGTAAATAAAATAAACGCATTCCTTGGTACCCTATCTGAAACAAAAAGTTGTTTCGATTGCTATTTGAAAAGATAGGAGATACTGTTGTCTTGACAACTCTTTCACGCTATCAATTCATTTTTTATTTTAATATCCTAACGATAACATCAAATAAAACATTACTTCAAAATATTTTGGAAGACGAATTCATGACTGATCAAATTCATCGCTTTTTACGAAAATAAGACCCGAAATATATCTTTCAAGTAAAACTCAAAACAGGAATGGAAAAGAAACATCACAGTTTCTGCATTGTTTAAAATATTGAAAAATTGTCTAATAAGTGTATTGTCGAGCTGAATTCCAGAAGTGAAACTAAATAATAAGATTATTTGAGTTACTTTTTTTTATCTGAAATGTTCGCATTGTTTTCCATTTAATCTAATATGTAAAGGAGAAATACCATGCAAACTGATTTCAATTTGCATTTCATTTTATGATGAATTGCTTTGCAGTGCAAATGTGAAATAATTCAAAATGTATAAGTTGAGGTGTTATTGTGTTGTGCTTTTTATCGTTCTCTGCAAAGATTTTGTTGAAATAAATGCAAACAGCTTCCAAAAAAGTAAGTTTGAATATTTATATTATTTATTGTTCTTTATTTTTTGTTAAATACAGTTATAATTTTTTATTTGTTTGTAAACCAAACCATCAAATGCAAGACTAATTAATTTGTACAAAGTATGTTAAATTATTTTTATGGTCAATGATTTGACAGTTTTGAATTTCGATATAAAACTTTATTCACCAAGTTTCATTATTTTATCTATATTAATATCGGAATATAGCAAAGGAATATTATAAAACTATTTCTTTATGAGATTTTTTAAATTATATCATCTAATAAAAGCAGCAATTATAAATGATATTTGATTGTTTTCTTAAAAATATTATCTTTTAGAAATTGTTTTCCGGGTAAAAGTTATTAATTATAATTATTTAATATAAAATAAATATATGTACATTTGTATGTGAATATTAACTCTTATGAATATTAATGTTGAGTCTTAGGACTATGCTAATTTTTTTTAATTATTAAAGTAAACTATTGGTAAGTCTGATATTAAACTTCAGCAATATTTTTTTTTAACAATTTGTCCGTTGTTTCGCAACAATAAGTTCAAAATTATTTAAGACATTACATTTTTATAATTGAATTCAGAAATTATGGACTAAAAATAAATTATTGTCGGTTATTATAAATTAAGAATAATATGGCCTTACTTTTATTTGCCTTAAATGTGTTCATTAAATAAAGCCTAAATATTTTGATGATTTTTTATCATTCAATTCACTATTTTATAAATTTCTGACAAATTTTAATCCATTATTTCCATTGATAAATCTTTATTCACAATCTTTACAAGGCATCAAAAACTGTGTTCATACATATATTTTCGTAGTTTTGCATTAAATTTTTGGTTTATCGCTAAGTTTAAATGTTTTAGGAATAAAAAGTTCATATTGCAAACAAAGTAATCACTTTCCAGACTATCTGAATAAGATTTACTGATATCATTCATTAATATTAATTTACATTTTTATGTGTATATAATATAATTGAAAACTTACAGGAGAAAGATTATATTAATAATTAATTAATGAATCATTTTCCCAGCTTTCATTTTTAAGAGATATAAGTAAACAACTACTCATAGATTTTTTAATTTCCATACTCAGTCCTAAGCTAATATTTTACTACGAGAATGTTTCTTTATTCATCATGAGCTTTGATTTACTTATCAATAAGTTTATAACGGAATGGCCTTTAGTAATTCTTTGGTATTACCCCTACCTCATGGGTGTATGTATTTGTAATGGTGCAAAATTCACTTTAAAACTTTGGTCTTAATAAAATTAATTCTCATACATGTAAAAGAATGACCTTAGACCCAATTTTTTATGACAATTGTTATAAATATTTTAATCATATTTCAAGAATCTCTTAGAAATTTCTTCATTGCTTTTCCAATTAATAATAATTTCTCATCATTTCACACACACACAGATAGTTTTATGTATTAGTTTAAACACCATTAATCTCATAAATATATATGAATAATTTATCCTCATAAATTTCATTCTGATTTTCTTTTTCATTTCCTACAGAAAATTCGTATTTACTATTTGCTAATGCCAATGGATTTGCTATTAATTATTTATTGTGCCTTTAAATATTTTTAAAGTCAAAATATCTAAAACTAAAACATATAATACTGATGGAAATAAGAAAATTCAGAGAGTGTATAAAGAAAATGAAAACAAGCGCCATGTCATAAACATTCAAGCATAAACACAAATATCTTACCATCACAGGAAATTAAAATGTAAAAACGTAAAATGTCTTGCCTTAGAAGATTATAATGAAAAATCATAAGTTTATAGAATCCATCGTAATAAATTTGAGTAGAAAAATTTAATTTCCTATTGATCGGCTTAGAAAAATTTAAATGGTTTGTTTTCAAAAAATATTTAAGATCCATAATTAGAAGGAAAAGATGTTAATTAATGTGTGACCAATCTTTTAACAGAAAAAAATTACATCACTTTTTGGAAATTGAAATAGAAAATTTAAATTTATATTTCTTATCTCAGGATTTAAAAATAAAAAAATGTAAATTTATATAATTTTATGATTATAATACAGTAAATGATAAAAATTAATAAATGTATAAATGTATAAATGATAAATATAAATAAATAAACATAACTATAAGATTATAAGCATAACTTTAATCATATAAAATTTGGATGGGAAAACGCAAACATAAATAACCCGTCATAAAAAGTGAGAAAATGTAAATTTATATTATTCAATACAGAAAATTATAATAATTATAATCACATACATATATTTGTATCAATCATCTTAAAAAAATGGCATGAATAACCATAAGCTTTATTTATTTGAAATGGGAAATTAAAAGAAAAAAATGTAAAATTTATGTAATCTTTTGTACGAAATTAAAATAGAAATATATACATTTATATCACTTTTTATAAAAAGTCGAAATACTAAACTTTTGTATTGTTCTATCATTAAGAAATTAAGATAGAAAACAAATAAATTTTCAACACTCATTTTAGGAAATCAGAAATGGAAAAGAAAACATAAAATAAATGTCTGCGGAAATTAGAATGAGAAAAAAAATGATGGTTAAGTAGAAGTCATAACTGTGAAAAAGTTTCACACTTTATGACCCTATTATGTGCATAGCTTTATCCCATTAATATTATTAAATATGAAATTAATGGATTATTCATTAATCATTTATTCATTAATAAATTAAACACAAACATGAGCAATTTAACAACATTCCTTTAAGCAAATAAATCTTTTTCTCACAAACACCAAACAATACGCAACAATATTATTTTATGTTATGTTTATGTTTTTTGTGAAATTACAAAGAAAAATAATGAGACAGCAAATTTTTATAATAACTGTCTTTTATATTGGCCAGCTGCATATAGAAAAAAAATATTAATTCTCATTAACTTCTCTTTTGATTGATTTTAAAGTAATAAATCTGAATCTGGAGTTCTACTTTAATTTAAAACTAAAAGTAGACAAAAATATATATAGTGTGACTCATCTAGTGTGGCATTCATGCATTAATAGCATAAATTTATATGTTCGCATTGTCTCACAAAGCGGATCGTATTACAACGTTCAATTGTTGAATACAAGTAAGCTCGGAATTTATTTTTAATTACTTTATTATTCATTTGTTTAAAGTATTATCAATAAGTAATATAAATAGTAAATAAATGTTTAATATATTTGAAATAGTAATGTATGAGCTATGAGTAAACGGTTTCGTTACGACTTCATGTTCCATTATTTATGTTACATTTTTATTTATTTGAAACACTTAAAATCAATTTCTATTTAATTATTTTAGATTCTAATCAAAATACAGTATACAAAGGAAATGGATCTGTAACTATTCCCTTAGAAACAGGAATTTATGTAAGTAAAAAAGTATTTTAATATTCTTACTTACAAATATTTAAGCATAAATTAGTTTAATGTAAACAGAAAAGGCGTGTTTGATCTTTATAGTTGTTTATATTTTTGACAGTAAAATTTTTTGTTAATTTGATATGATTAGACTGTTTTGTTTTAATAACTTTGCTTAAAAAATTATTTCTTATTAATTTTATTCCAATATAAATCACCAAAAAAATGCAAATTATCATCAACTGAGGCAGCTGATCCAAGAATACTGAATTCTCGTTCACTTTTAACATATGCCATAACTCATGTCTAATTTTAATTTTTTATATTTTTTCAAAATATAAAAACTAAAATTAAAAATAAAAAAATCAGAATTTGTTTTTAATTTATTAAATATGATTATGAAACTATTTTGTTTGAATAACTTTATTAAAAATATTATTATTACTTTATTTTTATTCCGTGATAAATCACCAAAAAATGCAAATAATCGCCAACCGTAGTGACTAGAGGACACTGAATTTTCATTCACATTTAACATATGTCATAATTCATGTCTCCCAATTTATAAATATTTAATTATCAAAATTTGTTTTTCTCATTTCTTATTTATTCAATTTCCATTAAAAAATTTTCATATTTCAAACATCTGCATCTCTTAATCATGATTTTCTTCATTTTAAATGTATCTCGTTAATAATTTCGTTATTTTTATTTCGAATTACTTATTAAATACTGCTGATCTGGCGGTACATAAATTTCATCCGATAGCAGAAAAATGACAAAGCAATTCACCAGAACATAAATAATATGGTGATATTGAACAATCATATTCCTCGAAGACTATTTTTTGAGAAAAACAATCAAGAAAGGACCGTCATGTAGCAATTAATGTTAATTTTCATATTGCAGATATATATTTATGAATTTAAAGGTGAAGAAAGGTCCAGCATTTTTGGATTTACACTCACAACAAATCCGTCGAATAATATCTCTAAAGAAGACATAGATCCATCAGTAAAAGTGACCGTTAATGTACAAGATGCTGGTAACAGCGCTTATGTCACAGCAACATCTTGGACATTGACTCCATGGCAGAAGACGAAGAACTATTCCTTCAGCAGGAAGCATAAAGCGAGGGTTACCTTCATGCCGCAAGGTAATTGGTCTGGGAACGAAGTTGTGCTGACCTATAGCGAGATTACATTTGGTAAGCAGAATTCAATATATTTCCATTATATAAAAATGATCAAATAACTAGGAACATAATGATGAATCAAAATGTATTATATTATGAAACATTCCATGCATATTAGTATTCATTATCAAATTTGCAGGTATTGTTCAACTGTTATTTCAATAGTTTTTTCATTTTTCTACCATCAAAATGGCCAGTACATTTAACTCATTATTGGCATGAAAATAATTACCCATAATCACTAAACACAGTAAGAGTGAATAACAGAGCTTACAAGGAATGATCATAGACAACCTAGTTGTTAGTATTCTTGATGAAATTAAGGATACTTACAAATGTCATACTTATTTTAAACTTTATCATTAATTTTACAATTTGTCTTCGAAGAAGTTTGTACGAATGTTTCACACCATTTGTTTATCAAGTTTCCTAATTGTGTTTCCTTATTCTTTGTTAGCGCATAAATTATTTATTCTAAATAAGTGTGCAAGTGAAACAGATTTCGAATTTTCTCAGGTCTTCAATAAATAACAAAACATTTAGAAACCTGAGATTTTTAGAATATTCTGAATCGTTGCTAAAATAGAAAGAATCGCTGTAATATATGATGCAATATGTTAAAAAAAATAACTATTAATTAGTTCGGCATATTTGATTAAAATCCCTATTTTATTTTGCAGGTTGTGTCTTCTAAGAGGATGCACTATTTTGCAAAAATATATATATATATATATATATATATATATATATATATATATATATATATATATATATACTTTTTTTCGTCTTATTTTTCGTCTTATTTTTCGTATAACTATATTTATCAAAACAATTTAAATGGGTATATGCTTCTAAAATTATTTTTTTATCAGATTTTATGTTGAAGTTTATTTATTCTAATATAAAATAATTTAAACGTATTTCTCATTAAACAAATTTTTCTTAAAATTAACATTTTTTCTTAAATATAAATTATGCTTCTGAGAATTCTTTCTATGTCACTCACAGATTTCCAGGAAACCATCGGCTGTAAACTAAAAATCACTAGTAATAAATCATTAACTTAGATAATACGGGCTCATTTGAATACATTTAATAAATATCTTTTCTTCTAATGGCGGGCGCTGGGTGATTGATTATCTCCACAACAATGCCATAAACTGCCACTCATTTATCGTTGGTTGGTGGTCAACCGTTACAGAAGAAAGGACAATGGAACAAAAAAGAGAAAGAAACATCTATGCCCGAACCAGGATTCGAATCCTGGACCAATAGTCTAGGAGTCAGGAACCATTCTTGGTTTTCGACACTTAGTCTTGACTAACCACTTAGCAATCAGCTTGCCTTAATATCTTTTTGTTTTCAAATCGAGATCAACTGTTGTAATAATAAAGCTCCTTGGTTCTTTATATTTAATAAACTACTGCATTCTAAATAAATCTATTAGTTCCAAAATAGAAAATGCTCTTAACAGAAGTCAAATAATAGAATTGCTCTCTTTGAGTGAAAGGTTCGTTTTCAATCCCAATCATACGGAATAATTGGTTGAAGGAAGTTGTGCTTTTAGTTTCTGCATATATCTCTATGAAAGTAAGTATTATTTAACCAAGATAATTTTACTTGGTTTAAATTTTTGTGAAACACGATTACGTTTCATTTTTTGTAATTCACTTTCTATGAAAAGTCCTCCAGAAAGGAGAAACCAACGTATGTACAAATATATTTTACAACGATTTTCAGTGGTTATTCTATTAACTCCTTAGTATCAAATTTAGAATTCACTGTTGCCTAATAGAAAGCACCAGATTTTTGAGGTCTCCAGTTTGAATCAAAAGTAATCAGCACCATTAAGCATCAGCAAATGGGTGTTGTTTCTTCTTTCTGCACGAATGTCTGTCGTGATGAGCATTCGAAACTTTTAAACATTTTCTTAACAGCTAAGCTAAAAATAGTTATTAGAATCTTTAATACAAGTTATTTGGTATGTGATATCAAGAAACAAAATTTTATATTAAAACTAAGCTAGTTATTATTTTGATGCATAGAAAATTTGTTACAGAAAAGCATCTACAATTCATAAAAGTGATAAAATTTAATGCAGCTATTGCTGACATTAGGCGATATACGAATATTTTTCCCTTAAGCAAATCGCTTCTATTACACATCAAATAAAGTTGTACAATAAGTGATATTATATTCATTCTGCGTTAAAAAAATAATTTTTCACAGAACTTTATTGTAAATTATACAGAATCGATTGAATTATGTGTTCAAAACATTACAGATTCTACTGAAAGAAGCAGCTCTAAGAATGGGACGACAATCATTCCTTGGGACCCCATCGAAGGAAGATCCTACAGACCCAACTGCGTTTATACGTATCGCATAGTTAAAGCCAAAGACATGAATATCAGCAACGTTTTAGTAATCCTAAACGATTTGGATATCGATGAAGACGTGGGTGAATATTTGCTTATTGGAGCAGGTATCTTTTACTCTTTTGTTAAATGTAATATGTGCCTGAAAAGAAAGCAATGAGGGAGAGGGGCTGAGTTGAAGTTTATAAAACACGCTAGCGATTCTGGACACTCATATTTAATATTGTCTCTCTCTCTCTCTCTCTCTCTCTCTCTCTCT